>PVJX010004516.1:0-94113 GCA_004027295.1 Dolichotis patagonum
GAGGCTGTGAGGAGGCTGGAGACCTCCTTTGTTCCAGTGCCACACCCAAACCGGCCCTGAACACAGCACTCTTGTGAGTCTGCGTGAGTCCAAGAAGCACTGCAAATCACAGAAGTGATGGGCAAAGCTGGGCTCTGGCAGCCAGAAATGCTGAGCACAGCACAAAATTTGCATTTCCGGTATAACGGCACAGAACAAAAGACAAGGCACCCAAAATGGTCCTTTAGAAATGTGTCACTAGTCACACATAGGCCATCTGTATCACAAGTCAAAGTTACGTTGAGAAAAACTCCACTTTCCTTTTAAAAACTGTTCTAGTTTTATTTTTTCAAATTATAAATATAAATAAGTACTTATTATGGAACATAAAAATACAAAATTAAAATAGAAAGTAATGGCAACAATAAAAATAATTGTTTTCTACAAAAGTTAACATTTTGATACATTTCTCCAGTCTTTTCTAGTGATTTAAACATAAAAGTACATTAATTTTTTTATGTACTAGAGGTGCCATATACAATATCATTCTGATTTTTTCATATTTTGTGTTTTCCATTTCATTGAGGCTTTTTATGTAGATTCTTCATCCTACATAATATAGTACAATTTATTATATATTCATTTATATTTTAACATCAAGGTTGCTTTTATTTTCTGCTACTGTAAAAACTATTGTGATAAACATCTTTTGTATCAATCTTTATCCCAATTTCTAATTATCTCCTTAGCTAGATTCCTAGGTGGGAAGCTTGCTACTTGCAAAAGGCATGATTTTTTTAAGTCTCTGCTGTATTTTGGTAAGCTGAAAAGTCCACTTTTAACTCCATGCAAACTTTCTGCAGTTATTTTAGAATAGTTATTTTAGAATAGAAAAGGGTCTGAATAGAGAGAGTGTGAACATTAGATGTGTTGCGGAAGCAAACACAAGAAAGTCTGAAGTTGAGGACCAAGTGGCCTCTAGAACAGTGAATGTGGGGTGAGCTTTGGGGGAACTGAATGAATGAGAGCAGCACGGCCTGGTTTCACAGGGTAGGGAGTTCTGAACTGAGTCTTGCAGGACAAGCAAGTCTTCAACAGGGGAGCCGAGGAGGGAAGCAGCCAGGCAGAGGTGAGTCAGGGATTCTGGAAGCATCACTAGAGGTGAAGCTTGGGGGCCGGGAGGCTCAGCTCAGTACCCCGCCACATCACACTGGCTGCTCCTTGTCTCTCCCCAGGCATGGGTGCCCCACACTGATACTGTGTCCCACCTTGTAACCTAGTCTTCCCTTCTGTTCAAAATGCACCCCACCTCCACAGCCTGCAGGTCTGTGTGCAGCTGCCTCCTGCATGCAGCCTTTCTGACCTTGCCTAGGCTCCTGCCACTCCCAGCCTTTCTCCTGGCCTGGAACTGCTGAGCCACAGGAGATGCAGAAAGGACTCAAAAGCTGATGAATACTGGGCACTGAGTCATAATGAGTTGGCTAGGGAGAAGCCCATGCAGATAAAGGAGAGGCAGAGAGAGCAGAAGATACAATAAACGTCATGTCAGTGGATTATGTGAGAGGCACTGTAACTCCTTAGATTCTTAGTTAAGCACACATCACCAAGCTGGCAGCAAAGCAAACCAGAGTGGTTATTAAACACTGTGCCCTGCCCCCACTCAGGAGTCTGGGAAGGGCCTAGGAACTGTGGGACTCGAACCAGCATCTGTGAACTATATGGCACCTTTAGGGCCTGGTAGCTTTCCAAGCTCTTTTATTTATTTTTAAGTTTTAGTCATTCCCTCACTCATTCAGTGCTGGGGGTTAAACCCAGGGCCTTCCCAGTGAATTATATTCCCCAGCTTGTTTCTAGTTTTTATTCTGAGACCCAGTTTCACTAAGCTGCTAAATTGCCCAAAGTGGGCTTGAACTTGGGTTTCTCTCATCTCAGCTTCTCAGAGTGCTGGGATACAGGCATGTGCCACCATGCCCGTTGTTCCGAGTCCTTTTAGAAGAGTGTTTCCTTTATGCTTTGGGAGAACTCGCTCTGAAAAATACTAACAGGCATTGTGAAAAAGAATAGAAAAGTTTTCATAGTTAAAAGTGAGAGGAACGGCTCCTTTTTAAGTCATAATGCATAGGGATGTAATAAAAATTCTGAAAAGTCTTGCAGTAAAGAAACCATTTCAAGTATGTTTATCCTTGGCAGTCTTGAATCCTTCTGATCCAAAAGTAGTGTCTCACCAACCAAAGTTGGGGACCCTGTAGTAGGAAACTGAAGATGGTTTGCCAAAATTTGGCACGGTGATTTTCTGCTCACATAGCATCCTGCCCTCCCACCACCCAAAGAGCTCCCACTTATTTATTTGCATGAGCGGGTCATGCCTTTGACTTGCATGCCATGGCTACCCATACTCTGAAATCACAGGCAACTAGTTTCCATCAAACAATAGTAGAGGACAATAGACTTACAAATTAGGAAGATAATCCAAGTTGACTTTACATGACTTAAAAATGAGTTTCCTCTTCTGAGTAACCCATTGAGTAACTATGTATTTTATAATGACCCATTCTGAATTTTAAAAGGCTGAATTTTCAAAGAACCATCACTCACCAGTTTCTCCCTGTGTGGCCCTGACTAATCCATGTCACAAGCATAAATCACAAGGTAGGCAAGCTCCTTTGGGCAGTAAATCCCCCATCAGCTTTCACAAGAATCCTTGCCATCCCCCCTCCTGCAGACCTGAGGCTTGGTACCCACCTGTAGGGTCTGAGGGAGGCTTGTCAGGGTCCAGGCCTTCCTTCTGGGCTGCGGATCTACGCAGTTGGCTCTGATGATGCCTGCAGCATAAACATACAGGCTCAGGTGTATCAACCTCCGACTTCTGAATCCACCCAGGATTCTCAGGATTTAAGTCTCAACCTGCTCCTACCCATCTTAGTTTGGCCATTCCACAAATATTTGCTGAGGGTCTACTATCAGCCAGGTGCTAGGACAGAAAGCAGATTCACCTAGATTCTCCTGGACCACCCTATCCAAAAGAGTCCACTACCTTCCATTTGCCCTGGGTAAAAGTGTGAAAGCGAGCCTAATTTTACTCTTGTAGCATTTTCTTCACACATTTTCACTTGGAAGACAGGAATGGTTAATTCCTAACTTTTAGGCTTTTGTGAAGGTAGATGTACACAATCAGCACAGGCACGGTATGGTCCACACCAGCTGTCATTAAAGATGCTTGCTTTTAGTAAACTACTGTTTAAAAATGCAATACACTGAGGGCTAGGAGACAGGACTTGGAGCCAGACAGTCTTAGTTGAATCACAGTTCCCACTGGCTGGCTGTGTGGCCCTTGGTGAGTGATTTCAGGTCTCTGGATGATCCCTTTTCTCATCATGGGGTACAGTGACAGTGCCCAGCTCCGCTGGGAGGTCATAAAGATGACAGGAGTTTGTTCAGGCCCTGTGCACCCAGCATTTCAGATAAGACTAGACTTATACCAATCTGGGATGCTCAGCAATCTAGCTTTCTGGAATCAACAGATAACCTGTACCTTCTTTACTTTTCTAACACAAATAATCCCTGTACATACTTTCTTGTCTCCATCTGATCTTCTAGCTTTTACTTCCTATTGTCTGTATTCATTGGAGCTGCATATGGGAGGGAGCAGTGCCTGGTGAGAAAAGCATGTGCCTCACAACCAAAGCTGGTGGGTTCCAGTCCAAGTAGTCCTGCTGGTATGACCCTGCAGGAGTCACTGACACTGAGTCCCCCTGAGCTCATCCATTACCTGATCATAAAAGTTAAATGCAGCCTTGTCCACACCAAGAATCATAAGGCCATCTGAGAAAGTGCTTCTTCCCTGCAAAATACGGGAGAAGTGCTCCCCATCATCACTGGGATGTGTGTGCTGCAGCCGAAAAGCTCAGTGCTGGGCCGTGCATGGAATGTGCTCGACAAACTTTAGCTGTGATTACGGTTGTCACTCTCTGTCTTTCCGCCTGACTGTGAACAGGTGTGTTTTATTCATCCTGGTCCTCTTAGTTCTTTGGAAAGTGCCCATCTAAAGTCTCCTGACCAGGAATGATGGAGGCCTGGATGAATAAAATATATCTCACTCTGGTCCAAAGCCCTTCCAATGATTTCAGAGACCTGGCTAAGTCTTTTTAGAGCCTAGAATTTTTACCGGGGGCTCGTTGTAGACCATGCTGTGCTACTGCTTAATGTGCAGGCTTATTCACCCTCACAAAAACCTAAAAATAGGCAATCCATCCCTACTTTCCAAGTGTGTATTTTGAACTTGGTTTGCTTGTGAGCCTTGCTGGGCTCTGTTTCATTATCCTTTAACTGCTTTGGTCTCAGTAAGCTTTATTTCTACAGATTTACTTCTGGGTTGGTCTGGGCACTTTAATCAGACTATAAAATATGCTTGAGTCTCTTCTCCACTTTTTTTTTTTTGGTACCAGGGATCAAACTCATGACCTTGTGCTTGCCAGGCAGGTGCTTGTGCCACTGAGCTAAATCCCTGGCTCTAGTTTCTAACTTTAAACAATTAGGAGTTGGAGAATGTTACTGATCCTTTCAAAGTTTAAATCTTCTCATCTGTGAAATGGGGCTTATAGAGTTGCTGAGCAGACCAGATACGTGTTAAAGAACATGGCACTTGTGGCAAGTGATGTAGTAAAGACGGTGATTGTTATTTCATTTTACTTATCTTGACGCTCTTAGTTCAAGTTAAATCTGCTTTGAGTAAATATTAGCTGGCTATTGGAACGTTGCTATCTAAATGATTATTTTCAAGACCAAGTGCACTTTCTCCATGGACTTTTGGGGATGGGGCCATCGCTTCCTCTTGCTGCCTGCCCGTGTGGTACCCTGGTATATCCAGCTCGAGGCCCGACAACTGACCCTGGGAACATATTCTCTGTGTCTTCAGCTGCCCGTGGTCTCCAGAGAAGACCCACTGGAAAGCTGGTTTTGTGTTGTGACCTCATGTTCCCAGCAAGCACGGTGCTGCTTTTGCAGATGGCCACAGCCTGGCTTCTGAGCGGAGCGGACTCAAGCTCTACCTCCAGCTTACTGATCGTGACTTTGATTAACTTATCCCTCCTGAGCGTGAGCTGTGTTCATCTGCAAAGTGAGGACCACATGTGATCATGTTTGCAATGCGTTTTTAAGAGAATGACGACGGATGAGAGCGCTGTGAATAAGGCCTCTTCCCCTTACCATGGAGGAGGCTTCAAATGCTCTAAAGACATGAGTGTTGGCCTAGATTCAAATAAATTAGCATAAAATAAACAATCTGATAAGGAGAAAAATAATCCTTAATAAGCCCCACAGTGATTTCATATTTGTTACTGTGTTAGTGTGATGTATATTCAGTTAACTTTATTAAGAGAATACTAAATGGAGAACATGACAGGACCTAGTCGTACTCTGCTTCTATAACCACTTGACTTTATGATTTGGACCAGATTTTCAACCTTTAAAACATCTTTCAAAAATTTTTAGTCAGCTATTGTTAAAATTGTTTAGTATATTAATGATTCTCAACCATGGTAGAGTAATATAATCTTCTGGGACCCTTTAAAAGACTAGTCCACCTCAGCAAACCAAAATCCCTGCCCTGGGTATGAGCATTTTCAAAGTTTTCCAGGTGATTCTAGCAGCAGGGTTTAGATGGCTGCTTTGAGTGGCTCTCAGTACTGGTTAGGAGTGGGGTTCACAGGCCCAGGCATTGAGGTGGGATCATCCTCAGACCCAGGTTATCAGCAGGCAACTCTTAAAATTCCACGCCCCTCCCAGAGATCACAGTCTCTGGGGGGAGACTTAGGCACCTGTTCTTTTAAAAGCTCCACATGTGGCCCCAATATGGAGCCAGAGCACTGAGAAACACTAGACTAAAGGACTTTAAAGAAGAAAAGAGAAAAAGAACATGTTCAGTAAAATCTGTGTTCACACTTGAATTTTGTAGCCTAACAGTGGTAACATTAAATTGCTGTGGTCAACACCTAGGTATTCACAAATAGCTTTACAGGTTTTAAGGACAAATCGCGGCCAGCATTAAGGATGCAGAGAGGGCAGTTAACATTATTAAGCACCTACTATAACCATATAATTTGCCTACATCATCTCAGTTAATTTACACAGTATTCGTGAAATAGGTAGTGACATTCCCATTTTATCAGGTAAGGAATCAAGTCATTCAACCAGTAAATTAGGCCCTAAAACCCATGCCTTCTGTAACACTGTCTCTCACAGGAGCATGAGAAAACCCCTATTTCTGACTACATACATACATATAAAAGCTAAATGATTTGTTGGATATTCTGTTGTTTTTCTTCATTTCCTTTCTATTAGCCCAGATAAATGACAAATGACTAAGACTCATTCCAAAAAAATGATGGAGGTGTAAATTTATTCCTTGTGCAATTTTCAATTTGAGTCTTTGCTTATACTGATGGGTGGTTAAAAAAGAAGGGAATATGTATCCTGACAATTATTTCATGTTTGGTCTCCTTGTAGTTTGGCAGCAGGTTCTGAAGTGCAACTAAAACTGCTAAATGCTTCTAACTGGTTCTTTTCCAGTAAAAGTTGAGTAGTAAGAACCAGGACACGGAATCTGTATGTTTAGTGAAAACATAAACACTTCTTCCAAGTGCCTTCAAAAATAAGTAAAATATGGGAACTCAAACACATTATGGGCAGGTCTGCCAAATATTTGACCTTGCCTCTTTTGCTGTGTCCCTGACAACTGCAATGTCAGTCCCCGGTTTGCATTCCATCCAGTAGAGCAGGCTGCTCCTAATCAGGAGACCCCTAATCAGGAGACACCTAATCAGGAGACTACCTTGTGGTCCTCTCTGGAAGCCAGGACACAGGGAATTCCCTTCTTTCCTACTACATCCCTGTGAAGTTTCCAGACACAAGTCAGTGACCCACCGTCCAATATACAGGGCTGGCCTGGAATTTTGTGCAGCTATCTTATACTGAACACTAATAGCAATTCTCAAGATTTAAAAAAAATACTGGCTGTTTCTATAGTCTTTTTTTTTTGTATTGCACATAAAGGTCTAGATGTAGAGAACCCAAGCTTTCTGCAACTAGAAAAGAGCACTTCTTAAATAGAATCAGTTTTCCCACCTAGTTAATGACAAAAAAAAAAAAAAAAATCAGAAGTCCCACTTAATGATAGGAGACACTTCTAGTTCAGTAAATATTTATATTTAAAAAATCCTCAGTATATTTTATGTTCTCATTTTGCAAGTGAGAATTGTGTCTCAGGTGAATCATTTTCTCAAAGTGACATAGCTAACAAGGGATGGCTCGGGCCCCTGATGCCACAGCCTCTGGAAACCAGTTAGGCTAGGTGTTTCCACCAAGTGCTTCCTGATAGTCAGTGGTTTCTGATTCATTCTTGCTTGAGGACCTCTCTGAAAATCTGACAGGTCTCTCTCTCCCTAAACAGAGACACTTCTATGGTCGTGGAAGAGCAGTTCTGGCTGAAGCTCTGCCCAGCTATCCATCCTGTTGGACCTTGTGACTTCCTCACACAAAAGCATGCCACCGTTACCTCAGCACCTTCACCGTCTCCATCCATTGCACCTGCTCACTCTCCCAGGGGTCCACCCGAATCCAGTCAGACGTCTGCAGGGCCAGACGGACCATGGCCACTCGGTGATGGGAAGGTACCAGGTCTTTCTTCCCATAGTTGTCATTGACAGGTGAGATGATGCCCTCCACGACCTGGTACATTCCTAGGCAAGGGATAATAGTGAGACTGCATGTTCAAACAGATGTTTTGCCACCTGCCAGTGTGAGTTCAGGCAGATGCTGAAAATCTCTGCCTTGTCTTGAGTGGGAGCAGACCTTGGTGTTTTCTGCTGGTGGACAAAGGCAAAACACATTACCACAGTGATCACATGCCATTCCTCCAGAATCTTCTACAACTTAGAGCAGCACTTCTACTGAGAGAAGTGGGAGCCTAAGCAATAAGGGAATAGAGAAATGTGGATAGTAAGGGTCAGAATGTGGGGAATATTGTAACATCCCCCTCTGTAGGAGAAGAGACTTGTAGTATGCAGTTTCTTAGCTCAACTAGGGTCTGAAGCTGGACGATGAGGGGATGGAGTTTAGTATGCATCAAGTTTGGTGGAAGGTGGGACATGGAATGACTGCACATGCCCACAGTGACTTTGGAGAGATGTGCTGTTAATGGAAGGGAAGGCAGATACAGGTTGTGCAACTAGCAAAGGAAGGTGTCTGCAGACCTCGTGGACCGCTCTGGGATTTATGTGATGAGAGAGAAACTTTGTGTTATACATGGATGTTGAATTTTATCAATTTTTCTCTGCAGCTGCTGAAATGATGGTGTAATTTTTCTCCTTTGGTCAGTTCATATATTATGTTGCCTTGATTAATTCTCTAATATGAAAATAACATTGCATTTCTGAGATAAACCTGATGTGGTCAAGGCATAGTATCTTTTTGTGTACAGATGTGCTCACTTTGCCAGTTGTTTTGGGGAAGGTCAACAGGTCTCTATGCTGTCCTTTCTCTTACTGTCCTAATCAGGTTTTGGGACCAAGGCTATGCTACTCTTGCAGAGTGTGGGGGAGTGCCCTCTCCTTCTGGACTCTAAGATGGCTCGTGTATAGGACTGAGCATTTTTTCTTGAGTGTTTGTTAGAACTCACCAACGTCTTAAGAGGCTGGAGTTCAACTTGTGTGAAACATTTTGACTACTGATTTTTTAATGCTACGATTCAGATTTTCATCTCTTCATTACACTTTCTGGCAACTTAACATTTTTCTAGGAGTTTGACCATTACATTTGAAACTTGAAATTTATTGATATCAGGTTCTTCATAAAGTTCTCTTATCTGTTGAATGCCGGTACCGTCTGCAGGGATGGCTTTCTGTTTCTTCGTTTGGTTGTACCTACTTTGTTTTTCCATCTGCAACACTGCATTGCTAGAGACTTGTTTTATTAGTCTTTTCAAAGAATCAACTTTGGCATTCTGATTTTCTCTACTGAATATTTGTTTTTGTCTCACCAATTTCTGTTCTTATTTTCATTGATTCTACCACACTCTTTTGGTGCAATTTTGATAATCTTGTGCTAACTTCTTGTAATATGTGCTTAGCTAAGTAATTTGCAGGTCTTTTTGTTTATTTTTTTCTTTTGGTACCTGGAACGAAACTCAGAACCTCAAACTCACCAGGCAGGTGCTGTGCTACTGAGCTATATCCCTGACACCTCATTTTCAGTTTGTCTTATTTTCTAAAATATGCAGGATTTAATATTTCCTCTGAACCCATCTTTTATCTCACAGGTTTTGATAGTACTTGATAGTATAGTATTTTCATGATCATCCAGTTCCAAATATTTTGTAATTTCCATTTTTAAAAATCTGTTTTGACCCATAGATTAGTTAGAAGTGTATTTCTTAGTTACCAAACATTCCGTGATTTTGGGATCATATTTTTGTTATTGATTTCTCGTTTAGCTCAACTGTAGTCAGAGAATATATTCTAAATTGATTCAAGCACATAACCATGTTGATTCTTGCTTTATGTCCCAGTTTATGGTCAGTCTTGGTAAATGTTCCATCTGTGCTTACAAAGAATATGTATTCTGTGGTTGCTCAGTGTAATGTTCTCTCCACTGAGTCACAATTGCTGATTGTTTTGTTTAAAACTTTGTTCTTACTGATGTTTTTTGTCTGCTGTTATATTAATTAAGAGAAGTTACAAAATTTCCTGGTATGACTATGGATTTTTTCTATTTTTCCTTTTAGCTCTGTCTGCTTTTGTTTGATACATTTTAAGAATATATGATTAAATGCCTACAAATTTACAGTAGGTATGTAACTTTCTGTCAATAGTGACTGTTTCCAGTATGATTGTTTTTTAAATTTAATGTGTGTCTATCTAATTATATAGCTCAACAGCTGTATTTTGATTAGTAGATGCATGGCATATTTCCACTCTTTTTTCTTTTCAGTCTTTCTACATTTTTGTTTCAGGAAAGATTTTGCAAATAGCTCACTAAATTGTCGAGTCTGACAATTTTTTACTTTTAACTTGAACATTAGGTTTACTTGAATTTAATGTGAATGCTGATATATTTGAATTTAAACCTATTGTCTTATTTTGTATTTTTTGTTACACATATTGTTTCTTTTATTCTCTTTGCCTGTCTTTGAATATTTTAATTTCATGTTTTAAAAATATATTCTAGAAGTTAGACATTTTGTCTTATAGCCAAAGTTAATGAAGACCTTTACTCTACTGCTCAGCAAGATGAGGACTTAGGGACTCTATAACCCTATTTACCGCCCTTCTGACTTACATGTCATTGTTACTATAGTTTTAAGTTTATCTTTTTCCTTCCCCTATTGGACCTTATTATTTTCTTTTATGGTACCAATGCACATTTAAATGTGCTCATGTATTTGTTACCTTTTTGTTTCGTATTTATTTTCTTCCTACATATAAAACTTTATATTTGGGAATCACTCTCCTTCTGATAAAATACATCCTGTATTTCCTTAAGTTAGTAACTTCAGTCTTGAAAGGCATTTTCAAATTCTCAGTCTTGGAAGATAGTTACAGTGAGTATAAAGCAATTATTTGTAATATTTTCTTCCATTGCTTGAATTTACTGTTCCATTGTTTTTATTGTTGGTTTTGATAAGTCCTCTATGAGTCTAAGTACCATTCCTGTGAAGTAATATTTATGTTATGATTGACTTAAACATTTTCCTTGTCAACCTATGAATTTCTTTTTACTATTCTGTTTTGCGATCTCTGAGTCTCTTAAATCTGTGGATTGTTTTTTATTAGATTTGAAAAATTCTTAGTTATTACCTCTTCAGAATTTACCTCTGTCCTCTGTCATCCTTTTTCTCTCAGCCCTTTTGTCATTTATATGGAGTTTAAAGTCTCTTTTCTTCTGGAATTTATAAAAGTCCCTTTGTGCTCCATGCTGGATAATTTCACTTGATCTATATTCCAGTCCATTAAGTTTACATTTTGGCTCTGTTGACCTGATTCAAAATCATTATGCTTTCTTTCATTAATATCTTGTAATTTTTGAGAAACAAATTCTATACATGATTTTTAAGACTTATACCTAAATATTTTATTTTCTTAGATAATTTTAAATGATATTTAAAAATTTTCGATGTTCACTATTTGTTACTGATGTGTGTGTGTGTGTGTGTGTGTGTGCAGGCACGCGTGCATTATTCTTTGTCATCTGACTGAGACTCATTCTGGGAAATTTTTTGTAGATTTGGTGGGGTTTTCTATATAGAAAATCATGTCATGCAAATAAAGAATATTTTATTTTTTCCTTTCCAATGTATATGCCTCTTATTCTTTGAGATCTTTCCTTTTTTTCTAATGTAAACATTTAGTGGTAATAATTTCCTTTTCTGCTATGCTTTGACTATATCCAGCATATTTTGATTTGTCACATATTTACTTTTATTTAATTCCCTATCTAAAAAGTTCCTCTGAAATGTTCTTTTTGGTCTATGAGTTATTTAGAAGTTTGTTAATTTCCAAGTAATTTAATATTTTATTGTTTTTCTATATTTTCCAGTTTTTATTATTAGTTCATTTCTTTGGATTACATAATGATCCTTGTGAGGAGTTGGTACACACACATAACTCACCTCAATTCTTTTTTCATTCCCTTTCTAGCACTGATTTCAGCTTGACTCCATTATGATCAGAGACCATACGCTGATTCCAATTCTTTTAAACTTACTGAGATTTGTTTCATAGTTTAGAATGCTCCACCCATGCTTGTTAAAAAATGTCTTCAGCTTTTGTTGGTCATGAGTTCTAGGCACATCAGCGAGAGCATGTGAATCGCATTGTTCATTTCTCCACACCTGTGCTGACTTTTGGCCTAGCAGTTCTGGCAGGTAGTACCCACTGCTGACAGTGGGATAATGACGTCCCTACCTGTAACTGTGAATTTGTTTATTTTGCCTTTCACCTAGGCTCATTTTTGTTTCATATAGTTTGTTTCATATAGTTCTGTTTTGTGTGTGTATATATTTCGTGTTGTGAATTTTCTTAGTGACCTTTCATTTGACTTCTAATTTTGTTTATTTTAGTCATCTCTAGAAATTCTAACAGGTTCTTCAACAATCTGATGTTTTTCCTTGTCTTTTTCTGTAACATAAGTGTTTCAGTATCTATGTCTGACAATACCAACTTCAGCATCTGTACATGTTATTTTTGCTGTCTTTTGTTTTTGCAGGTTCTTAGTAATATTGCTTTGCTTCCTTGTGTTGAGCTATTTTTGAATGCTTTCTGGTCAATGCCTGGGACCAGTTATTTGTGGTTACTCCTCCAGATCTGTGATAGATGAGCCCTCCTCAAGAAGGGATTCATGTTTGCTTTTACAGGCACGTCGTGTAATTAGATGACCTTAACTTAAATTCTCAACTTGCGTTTCTTTGCTATTCTAGACCAAGGGTTGTAAATCTAGGCAAAAGCTCATGTGTGGCTACTTCTTGCTGTGCAGATATATCTTCTCCTCTTAATTCTTGCCTTAGTACCAAGACACCAAGACAGTGAAGTTCTCTAGGACAGCAGGAAGGTGATTTAAGATCTGATTCACCCTGCCTCTAAGGATGTGGTTCTTTGGTTTCCCAGATTGAGAGATCACCCTACTTTGAACTCTGCTTCTCCTGGCTTGCTTGACGACTGATTCTGAGCTTCAGTGAGCAATGCCCACAGGGCTTCAGTAGCTCTGGGGCTCTAGGAAGCCTGCCCACCTTTGTCACAGGTGTTTGTATCTCAGTTTGTCACCTTTAGAGTGGAGTCTGAAAGATGCTCTTCCCACCATTTCTTGCTGTTTTAGAGGAAGAGTTGATCCACAGAGTGTAGCTCCCCTGATGAGCCCTGGAAAATCTGTGATGTGTTTTGCATCTCTAGTCTTTCTCTGGCTGTCCTGGGATGTTCTTTTTGGGGACTGAGGTGTCTGCTGCTTCTAGGCATGGCAGAACCCGACTGGGAAGTAGGAGGTGATGTTTAGTTTTGACTTCCAGAACTCGCTCCTAAAACTCATTTTAGAGGTACCACTTGTAAAGGTTGAAGTTCTCAATTATCTAAGAATGGAGGGGAGAGGGAAGGAAAGGAGAGAAAGGGTAAATAAAAAGAATTGAGATGTGTTCTATACATGTACCCAAGGATGGATGTAATCATTGTGTACTGCAAGTATGTACTAATGAAAATATTTTTTAAAATTTCATTTGAATGAGCCAGGATTGTCATGAGATTAAAAGGTTTAATTTCCTTAAGAACAAAACAAAACAAAACAAAACAAAACAAAACCAATAATCAGAGCCCCAGACTCAGAGAACAAAATGTGCTAAAATTCAGAGTAGTAAAAGCAGAAGCATGTAAGAATGGACCTTTCTGGAAAGGGTGGCATGAGATGCAGCAGGGGTAGAGAAGAGCCTGGAAGTGAGTCTTGTGATTACTGAGTTTAGACATGAGTCAAGGTTTACTCCTTATGTTCTGTTACCTTCTAGAGATAAACCTGCTGGGGCTGGGGTTGGGTGGGGATCGTTATGAGGCCCAATTATGTTTGGAAACTGAAGAACAGGTTGGCTCACATTTGGTTTCCCTTCTGGAATTGTGGGAGGAGACCACTTCACATTGCCTGTGCCAATTCAGACCAGCACTGACAGAGGAGAAATGGCCATGTATCATGAATGGGCAGAGAGGGTTCCTGAGAACACCCTTCTCTCCGCTTCAGTAGGGTCTAGCAGAGATCCAGGACAATTTTCAAGGCTCCTTAAGTGCAGTAATCAGGGAGGTTGAGAACTAACAGTCAGCATGCTTCCTGTGGGAGGGTGCAGGGAACAGAGAGCACAGTCCAAAACCAGGGACCACACTGTTGGGAGAATCAGATACAGCAGGCATCATGGAATTAGTGCCAAGAGAGGCTCTGGAGGCTTTCAAGCAGAGGCAGAGAGAACAGAGGCTAATGGTTAAGATTAAGGGCAAGATGACTCAGCTGGGGCAAAGTAAGTGCAAATTTCCCTTTATAGATGCTAGGATGCTGAGCCTCCCAGGAAGCCTTTACCTGTTCTTGGGAGGTAGGTAGGGGAAGATAAATTTGATTATAAGATTGACTGGTAAAAAGCTTAGTTTAAAATCAGGGGAGTTACTTTTTCTTTTTTTATTTTATTTTAAAGAGAGGGGGAAGACACAGACAAGAATAACAAAAAGCAAAAGAAACAAACAATAACAAAAAACACAAAACCATATTCGCTTTCAAAACAAGATGATAGGAATAACAATGGTTGTTGTTGCTTATTGTTATCATCAAGAGTTGTTTAGATAACCAGATATAGACATGCAAAATTGATCTAATTTTATGAGTATCACCTATTCTTTTCAAAGAACTAATAGAATTAGTAGCATAATCATCTTAGCTATCTTATATATGTATGTACAAATTTGTAGCTTTTTTCTTTTCCCTTCATTCTTTTCTCCTTTTCCCTATCCTAGTTATTTTCGCCCTTTGAGTAGTTTTTTACCATTTCACAATATTTACTGTAGATTTTGGATCCTATTTACTCTTTCATTTTCTTACATTAGGGAGACAATATAGTATTTATACAAGTCTGTTTTATGTCATTAATGAACATAGTCTCAAGTCACATTCATTTACCTATTAAAGCTTCAATGTGGTCCTTCTTTACAGATTAATAGTAATGCATTGTATAAAAATGTCACATCTTTCTTATCCATTCCTCAGTTGATGGGCTTTTGGGTTGTTTCCAAGATTTGGCTATTATAAACTGTGCCGCTATAAACATGGGTGCACATACATATCTGTGGTATGAAGTTTTCAGTTCTTCTGGGAAAATGCCCATGAGTAGAATAGCTGGGTTAAATGAGACCTCCAGTCCCAGCTTTTTAAGAATACTCCACACTGATTTCCACAGTGGTTGCAACAGTCTGAACTCCGACCAATAGAGGGGAAGAGTTCTTTTTTCCTTACAGCCCCTCCAGCATATGTCATTGATTGATTTCTTGATTTCAGCCATTCTTTCTGGAGTGAGATGGAACCTTAATGTTTTAATTTGCATTTTTCAAATGACCAATGATGTTGAACATTTTTTCCTAGATTTATTTGTTATTTTTATTTCTTCATCTGAGAAGTGTATATTCATCTCAGATGTCCATTTTTGTATTGGGTCTTTGAATTTCGGGGGCTTGATTTTTGTTAAAATTCTTTATATGTTCTAGATAGAAGTCCTTTGTATGACGGGCAGTTGACTAAGATTTTTTCCCAATTCATGGATCTTCTTTTCACTCTGTTGGAGATTTCTTTTGACATGCAAAAACTTTTTAATAAGATGAGATCCCAGTTGTTGATTCTGGAAAGCATTTTCTATGAAGTTTGATTTTTGTTTATGGACTCTCTGTTTTTCCATGTCTTCAACATTTCCACCTACATTGTCTTACAGCATATTTAGTGTTTCTGTTTTAATATTTAGATCTTTGAACCATTTTGACTTTAGTTTAGTGCATGATGATAACACATCAGTCTACTTTTAGTCTACAGCATGTGGAAGGCCAGTTTTCCCAGCACTACTTATTAAAGAGTCTGTCTTATTTCCAGTAAACATGTTTGGCCCCTTTGTCAAAGATAAAGTAGCTGATTGTGTTTGTAGATGTGACTATATCTTATAATCTGTTCCATTGATCTTCAAGTCTGTTTTTATTCCAGTACCATGCTGATTTTATCACAGTAGCTTTGTAGTATAATTTCAAGTCAGGGATTATTATGTCCCCCAACTTGCCTTGGTTGTTCAGAATTGTCCTTGCTATTCTAGGTCTCTTCTGGTTTCACGTGAATTTTAGGAATGGTTCCTCTAGATCTGTGAGGTATACTAATGGTATTTTTGATTGGGATTGTATTAAAACTGTATAACAATTTTGGAGAATGGCCATTTTCACATTGTTTATTCTTCCTATCCATGAATTATGTCTTTCCATTTTCTCTTTGACATCTCTTTTCTCTTTCTCTTTGACATCATTTTTTAGAATACTGTAATTTTCACTGTATAGATCTTTTACTTTCTTTGTTAGGTTGATTCCTAAGTATTTCATTTTTTTGGGTACTATTGTGAAGGATGTGGTTTCCCTTATTTCTCTCTCAGTGAGTTTGCTGTTTGTGTACAGGAATGCTATTGATTTTTGAGTGCTGACTTTGTATCCAGCTACATTACTGGATTTGGTTATTATGTCTAAAAGTCTTTCAATGGAGTTTTGGGGATCTTCGATGTAGAGTATCATGTCATCTGCAAATAATGATAATTTAACTTCTTCCTTTCCTATCCTTATTCCTTTTATTTCTTTTTATTGTCTAATTGCTCTGGCTAATGTTTCCAGAACTATATTGAACAGGAGTGGTGATAATGGACATCCTTGTCATGTTCCTGATTTTAGGCTGAAAACTTTCAGGTTTTGTCTATTTAGTAAGATGTTGGCAGTTGGTTTATCATTTATGCCTTTTATGAGACTGAAGTAAAGACCATGTATTCAGATTTTCTGTACGGTTTTATTTTTATCATGAATAAGTGTTAGACTTTATCAAAAGCTTTTCTATATCTATTGAGATGATCATGTGATTCTTATCTTTGGTTCTATTGATATGGTGTATCATGTTTATTGATTTGCATATGTCAAACCATCCCTGCATTCCTGGGATGAATTCTACGTGGCTGTGGTATAATCTTCTTGATGATTTTTTGCATTCTGTTTGCCAGTATTTTATTGAGGATTTTTGCATCTATGTTCATTGGGGAGATTGGCCTGTAGTTCTCTTTTTTGGTTGGATCTTTCTCTGATTTTGGTATTAGGGTAATACTTGCTTCCAAGAATGAATTATGAATAATTGCTTCCCTTTCAATTACATTGAAGAGTTTGAAGAGTGTTGGCATTAAGTCTTCCCTAAATTTATTGTAGAATTCAACCATGAATACATCAGGACCTGGAATTTTCTTTGTTGGTAAGGTTCTAATTTCATTTTTAATTTCATTAACTGAAACTGGGTTATTCAGCAGTTTTATACCTTCATGATCCAGCTTTGGCAACTCATAAGTTTCTAGGAATCTGTCCCTTTTTTCTGTTGTCAAACCTTTGAGAGTAAAGGGTTTCAAAGTTGGTATTGATGATCTTTTATATTTCCACATGGACTGTAGTGATTTTACCCTTTTCATTCCTTATTGCATGAATTTGAATTTTTGATAAGGTTGTCTAGGGGTATGTCCATTTTATTTATTCTTTCAAAGAACCGACTCTTTGAAGCGTGAATTCTTTGTATTGTTTTCTTAGTCTCAATTGTGTTAATTTTTGCTCTGATCTTTATAAGCCCTTCTCTGGGCTTATAAGCCCTTCTCTGGGCTTTGGGCTTGACTTGTTCTTCTATTTCTAGATGTTTGAGGTATAGCATCAGGTTATTTGTGCTCATTATGTTTTCCTGATATTACAATTCATTGCTATATATTTTCCTCTTAGGACCACTTTCATTGCATACCGCAGGTTCTGGTAAGTTGTATTTGCATTTTTGTTTGCTTGTAGATGTTGTTTAATTTCTTCTTTAATTTCCTCTATGATTATTCAGAAGGTTATTAGTTAATTTCCATGGAAATTAACTATTAATTTATGGAGTTTTTACAGTTTCTGTTGTCATTAATTTCCAGGTTCATGGTACTATGATCAGATAATATGCATGGAATAATTTCAATTATTTTGCATTTACTTAAGATGTTCTGTGGGCCAGTATATGGTCTATTTTAGAGAATGTCCCACATGCAGCTGAGAAGAATGTGTGTGCTGATTTTCTTGGGTGGAATACTCTGTACACATCTACTAAGTCCATTTGTTCACAAGTTTGATTCAATTCTTTTATTTCTTTGCTGACTTTCTGTCTAATTGATCTGTCTCTTTGTGTCAAAGAGATATTAAGTTCTCCCATTATAATTGTGTTATTGCTTGTTTGGTTTTATATATATATATATATATATATATATATATATATATATATATATATAAAACACATCATCTTGCAACTGTTGAATTGTTATTCCTGGTCCCTTGTTATTTTAAAAGATTTTGCCTTCCTGGTCACTAGCTGTAATCTTTTCTTTGAGGTCTGGAAGTCTGTCTTCACATTCATTCAAGTGGTTTTGCCAGCGTTCGACAGAATTTTTGGTTTCCTGGATATCTCTTTGAATCTGTTACATGCACTCTAATTCTTTCTTATATTGTTCATTCAAAGTTTCCATTATTTTCAATGCTCCTCTATTATTTTAAACTATGTTTTCTTTAGATGTGTTCAGCATTTCTTTCATTACATTTATCATTTCTGATTTTACCTTGGAGATTGTTTCTGATCTGATTTCTTTTATAGCATCATGGAATTGTTCCTTTACTTTAGTTGCTATGATTTCAGCAATTTCAGCTGTGTGACTTACACTTTGTTCAATCGCCATGTTTCCTGGACTTGTTTTGGATGGGCTGTAGGTTTGAGATTGCATTTTGTTCTTTTATTTTGTCATTTTCCTGTATACCCCTGGGGCAGCCAAATGCAAAGTCCCAGTTGCTTCCTGATTTGGTGATGGCTGTCCATTCTGGAGGAGGTCTCCCCAGCTGAGTAGGTTCATTAGGCAGGCCTTACCAGGTCCCAAGTGGTGCAATGAGGCTACCTAGCTGGGTGGAGTATGCTGGGTAGACCTTCAGTAGGTTCTATGCAGTGAATTGAGGCTCCCTAGCTACTTCGGTTTGCTGGGTTGGGCCCTACCAGGTCCTGAGGGGCAAACTGAGGCTCTCCAGCTGGGTGGAGTATACTGGGCAGACCTTTAGCAGACCCCATGTGGTACACTGAGGCTCCTCAGCTGTTTGGGCTTTCTGGGAAGGTCCTAAGCATGCACAGAGGCTCCCAGGCTGGGCGCAGTATGCTTGGGGAACCTTCAGGAGGCCCACGCTGCACAATGATGCTCCCAGGTTGCTTGGGGTTGCTCGTTGGTTAGGAGATTTGCTTTTAATTGGCATTCTTTTAACCATTTGTGGAAATGTTGTCTTAAGAGTAAATTGAGTGTTACAGAAAGTGACATTCTTCTATTCTGTGTTATCCATGGGACAGACATGTTCCTTTTCTGTTTTGCTCTTTAAAATACATGGAAAGGGCTGGGGACTTAGCTCAGCAGCATAAGCAACTGCCTTGCAAGCATGTGGTTGTGAGTTCGATCCCTGGTACCGATTAAAAAAAAAAACTAAAATAAATGGAAGTTGAGAGAATTACTTCCTGTTGAATGCCAGTACTCTGGGGCAACTGACATTCTTTTGACCTTCACATAAATCTGCTTTTGTTGTGGAAGCAGAGTGGGAGGATAGGGACCATCCAGGCAGTGCTGCTGGGCATCTTGGATACACAGGTGTCAACTGTGATGGTTTAGCTCATTTTGACAGCACAGGTTATGCACTGAGAAATCAATGTTTTTTTATAGCACCCAGGAGAGGAGAGTCAATAAAAATAACAATTTGAGCTAAAACTTCTTCTTGGCCTCCAAATAGTCATGAACCTAAGCTTTTCCCTATCTTACTGTTCTTGGCCACAATCCCAGTGTTTCTTTTTTATGTGATCTACCCCTTACATCTCCATTACATGCAGGTATTTTTCCTGTGACCTTCTGCTGCCTAGACTCATATCTATTATAGCACTTGTATGATAATGATCTGTCTGCCCTTGTCTTTCCCTAAAGACTGAGAGCTCCTTAAGGACATGAACTGGTCTTTTCTTTCTGGATAAAACATATCAGTTAGTATGGAGTTATACCATCCTTACCTAGGATTATCAAAGTAATACATGGCTGATGTTAGCATGGCAGACAGGCCTCCTTGCTTATCTTCACCCTCTCTGGAAACTAAGAAGCTGGCAACAAAGGAATACAATGAGGATGAAATCATAAAGACAAAGGGATGGGAAGACAATAGTTGGGAAAAGTAAATATAATTTTAGAAGCTGTAGAGCTAAAAATAATTGTAATAGACCAATCTGGACCTGTAGGCAGCAGAAGCATGAAGAAGCCAGGTGCAGGTGCAGCTGCATACACAGATGTGTGAGTGGCTCAGGCTCCAGACCACTAGCCTCTCTATGTGGGGAGCCAGAGAGCTTGGAAGCAGAACCAGCTGAGAGTTTAAGGAACCCTTCTGTACACCACAGCCCTCATTATCTTGGTTTTCCAGCCTTGCAAGAGGCCAGATATCTGGCTTTTGCCTATGTTGGACCAGAGACAGCCTTGACTGTCAGACATAGGTGTTGCTGACGGGAGAAAGTAACATCGCTGAAACAGAAGTGTCTGTTTCCAAGAATACCAAGTTAGAGTTGTATCTCTGGGGGACAGGTTTATCCCAAAGACAGAAATAGATATTCACATTTGAGGCCTTGAATCTACGGCATGATCTTATGACCATGAGTGACACCAGCTTCACCTGCATACCCGGAGCTTCCACCTGTATTTATAGCTTGATCTGTAAACATGAGTGGAGAACTGATATGGTTTGGATATTGTTAAGTGTATCTCCTAAAGGCTCACATGCTGAAAACATGCTTCCCATAGTGGTAGCATTACGAGGTGTGACCTATATGAGATAACTAGGTCACTTGCTGGGGTGTCACCTTGGGAAGGAATTAATGCTAGTATTATGGAGTGAGTTAGTTTCCCCTGCATGAGTCATACAAGAGCGAAACTGGTCCCTCCCCATTCTGGGTATCTGTTTTGCTACAAGATCTCACACATGCTTTCCTACCCTGTGATATGGCCCATTACAAAGCCCTCATCAGAGTCTGAACAAACGGGGCTGCCTGGCTTTGGGCCGCTAGACCCCAAAACTATGAAATAACTACTTTATTTTCTTTATAACTCTGAAATTTTAGGCAGTTTGCTATCACAACTAAAAATAGACTAAGATGAAAGCTTAGGAAGAGACAAATTTTAGAAAGGTACCTATCATGAAAGATAGAGACTAAAACAACTATTAGGAGAAAAGGACCTTTGAGGATACAAGGTAATGCAGAAAACAAAAAAGAAAATTTTAAAACTTCCCCCAAATGTCACAAATACTGTAGATGTGATATCCTACCCATGAAAGGAAAGAATCATAAAACAGGAAGAGTTTTTTAGAGAGTAAAAATATTCACCCAGCAATAATCACCAGATGCTTATTCCATGCTACGTGCAGTTCTGGGTGCCAAGGAAATAAATGGCAGTGCCACAGGCTTTTGAGTGTCCTCGTGGGACTTCACTCTGGTAGATATAGCAGCTGTAGGATCCATTAGAAGAAGATTTAAAAGGTAAATTTAAGGCAATCATTTGCTGGCAAATCATTTGCTGGTCCACACATTAAAGGTGTGGTCCAGGAGGAAGATCAAACCGAAAAGAAATTCCTAAAAGACAGAGAAACAGGAAATCATTCAAGAGATATGAGAAATATTTTCCTAGACTAGAAGGACATACAGTTTTGAATCACCAGCCTTCTGAGTGCTCAGCACTTTGAATAAAGAAGGTTCACTTGATGGTGAACCATTATAAACTTTCAGACCCAAGGTTTAAAGAGAAGAGCCCAGAAGTTTCCAGAGAGAAAACAAAAGCAGAGGTCAGAGAGGGCTGTAAAGCAGGAATGCAACATACTTCTCAGAGCAGGTCTGGAATCCAGAAGACAGTGAAGTATTCAGAGTGTTAAAGCAAAGTGATTTGCAGCTTAAAATCCTATATTTGGCCAAACTACCTGTCAATTAGAACATGAGTTCGAAGATATTTTTTTCCTATTAAGAGATGTAAGTGATTGGTAGACCATATACAAACTTTCTTGTATGTTTTCTTTTTTTTTAATAACAACTTTTAAAATGAAAAAAAAACACCCTCATCAATCACAAAATAAATGAAAATAGGTTGTGGATCATTATGTGGCTTGTAGGCTGTAGTGTACTGTCCTTGAAAGTATAATAAAATTGTGTTCACACATGCAAGATCTTGGATAATTTACCTCCTGTTATGGTTTAGATGTCCCCCAAAGTCTCAGATATCCAAAGGTGATTGCATAATGGGGGCATTAACTAGTTCAGTAGACAATATGCTATGAGTAGGTAGGACCTAGTTGGGAGAGGTGGGTCACTGGGGGCGTGGAAGGGTATCCATCCCACCTGCTACCTGGGCACCACAATGTGAGCGCTCTTCGTCCGCCATGCTGCTCTGCTAGGCCTTTTCTGCCTTGGAGCCAATTGAGCATGTAAACAGAATCTCTAAAAACCTTAAACCCAACTACACCTCTCCTTTAAATGTGGGTGTCAAGTATAGTGTGCCAGTGATGGAGGGTGACTAAGACACCCCATATAGCCTTGCAGACAAAGATGTAGAGAACGCACTCCAATAAAATGTGACAGTAAACAAAAAAGCAGTATGTGATCCCAGAAAGCAGGTTTCTGAATCAGAAGACAGGCCTAGGGAATCTCAATGGAAAAGTGAAAGGAAGTCCCAGAATACAATGATACAGTGCACATGGAGAGCAAACAATCCAGGTGAGAGATGGGGGAAGGGCTCAAGGAAAGACATGGGACAGAAATGGAACAGACAGATCATAGGATGAATCATCTGTAGTAGAAAGAGTTTTATAGATATTGTAGAAAATTTGGGACAATTAGAGCTAGGGGGAAAGAACCTGAAGAAACAAATGAATGACTCAATTATTAATTCTAGGAAATACCAATTTATATGAGGGACAATGGAATCATAGTGGACTGCATGGTTTATTGAACACTATGCTGACATGTAAGTAATAAATATTAATTGAACTCTAAGTTGTGAGTTGATAAATTTGGGAGTGTGTGGTGGAGGTGAGGTATCAATGGGAGGATAGAGATGTGAGAGGGCTAAATCTCCATTTTTCATAATTGGAAGTAATAGATAATATGCAAAATCTGAAAAATCAAGAGGCAACAGTATGAACTTGTTATTGAGAAACAGGGAGTTGTTAGAGGTAGGCAAAAAATTCATCAATAAAATGCAAACTGCACGGGACATACTTCAAAGAATCAACAACTGGGATCTCATATTACTAAAAAGTTTCTGCACTTCAAAAGAAATCGCCAACAAGTGAAAAGAAAATGCACAGAATGGGAAAGAATTTTAGCCAACAATCCCTCAGACAAAGGACTTATATTCAGAACATATAAAGAACTGAAAAGCATCAAACCTCCCAAATTCAAAGACCCTCTCCAAAAATAGGCATCTGAGATGAACATACAGTTGTCAGATGAAGATATAAAAATGGCAAATAAATACATGAAGAAATGTTCACCATCACTGTCATTGTAGAAATGCAAATTAAAACAGCATTGAGATTTCATCTCATTCTGGAAAAAATAGCTGCCACCAAGAAAAGAATTGATAACAAATGTTGGCGAGGATGCAGGGAAAAAGGAACACTTCTCCACTGTTGGTGGGAGTGCAGATTGGTGCAACCACTGTGGAAATCAATATGGACATTCCTCAAAAAACTAGGGTTGGAAGTTCCATTCAATCCTGCTAGTCCTCTCCCGGGTATTTTCCCAGAAAAATTGAAAAGGTCATGTCATAGTGATATATGTGCACCCATGTTCATAGCAGCACAATTTGTGATAGCTAAATCTTGGAAACAACCAAAATGCCCATCAACTACAGAGTGGATGAAAAAAATGCATTTTTACACAACAAAATACTACTCAGCTATAAAACAGGATGATCTTGAGGCCTTTATAGGTAAATGGAGGCAACTTGAAAACATCCTTATTAGTGAAATAAATAAGATTCACTTTAGTAAATATCACATTGTCTCTCTAGTGTAAAAAATAATAAAAACTGACAGAATAATGGGATCCAAAAAGTATAATAGATATTGTGAAAGTGAAAGGGAAGGAAAGTGCTCTATAGGGTATAATGGTATGTATAGTGTGTAAGATAGATGACCATATTACTGAATTTCTGTTGGAACATTGAACAGAAGGATTTGCACTGTCAGTGTTTGAGTGTCTAGCCACTATTTATGCTTTGATTTTGTGACTTTGGCAACTATTTTTTAGAAGACAATGAGTAACGTATCAACTAGCGATTCTTTGAGGATAATTTTTTAAAAAATTTGGTATTGTTCTACTCTTCTGTTTTTCTATTTTCTTTTCTTTCCTTGAAAAAAAAAGAGAATAATATGCAATATAACAGCCATTGTTAAATTTCTTTCACTCTGTTTTGGAAAACCTATATTGCTATGGTTTTGAGTTTGTGGTTGTTGTTTATGTCTTTTGCTTTTCATTTTTCTTTTCTGACTTTTCTCTTAAAAAAAAAAGAAATACAGAGTTGAAGCCCAGCAAAGTCATTTGAAAAAGTCAAAAGCAATTTCTCAGGAAACCGGGAACCAGGGGCAGGGAGAAATGGAACAAATAGCAGTACAAATCCGATAGTAACTTAAATATTATTATAAATATACAGATTTATTAATATCTCAAAAAATTTAGAAATTAATGAACATTATAAAAATATTCCATTACACTGGAAAGTATAAATGATCCAAAGTTAATAAAACATATCTAATAGGTTAAAACTATATTTTGGTTTATTTTATATTTATTTTTCTCCATATAATCTATTTTAAATTTGATTATATCATCAGCATTTTTCTTGGGCACTAGCAATCTTGAAAATATTTATTTATTTTTTATGTTTTTGTTGGGGGTTGATATGTTGTCCATATTAGCCTTGAATTGAGATCAAGTAATGCTCCTACTTCAGCCTCCCAAGTTTTGGGACTGCAGGCACATGTCACCATACCCAGCTGAAAACATGATTTGTAATGGCTAGATAACAATGGAGATATAAAAATAAATAGAAGGGGGCCAGAATCAATATATGATGGTTATCTTTGTAGATTTTGGTTTTAAATTCTGATAGCTTTTAAAGATAATTTTTTAGAAATGTTCTAGAGGCTTGAAAGTTTTGGAGGCTTTTGTTATACCTTGTTAAACTGCTTTTCAGAAATTCTAAACCCGGGGTGAGAGCTTATCAGCAAGTATGAGAGGCCCCTTCTCACTGCATATTAGCCAGCATTTAAATGGCCACTCACTTAAAAACATCTTTGCCAAACTGCAGGAATTTTCTGTGGTTTAAAATTTGCATTTAAATTGACTTATGTGATTTTTCATTACTTACTAGATATTTATGTTTCTCCTTTTGTGAAGTGTGTGTCCATATTCATTACTACTCAATATGTACGTGATGAAATTTTCTTAACAGATACTTGTTTTATCCACCGTTTGCTGAGTCTGCTGGCAACTACATAGTGGGGATTCTCTTCTGAACCACGGACCTTTGCCATAAAGTAACCATGTAGAAAGCCCTGGACACTTTCCCCCAGCTTGTACTGGGCTGTAGGAATTAGGTCAGGTCTTGGGGTAAGTCTCCCCATCTCCCTGAGAGGTAAAGGCTCAAGTCTTCTTTCAGGGCTCATGTCGTTATTTCTTGGATGACCACTGCACCTCTGCTTTGCAGCCTTGTGTCAGTTCTGTATGTTTCACCTTAAAATGTCCATCTCCTTATCTATTTCTTATATTCTGGAAGAATTTTCAGACCGGTGTTCTAATTCTCTGTTTCACTGTCAGAAATAGCCCTCTGCTGCCTGGTCTCCTTTGAGCACTAATTTGGCGATGATATTTTTCATTCCAAAAGGATTTTTCTATTCTCAGACTGCTCCCTTTTCATGAAAAGCTGTCCCTTTGTCATCATCGCATTTTCCCTTCTTCTTTAAGGGAAGGCCACTTGTCCTGAATCTGCAGCTGGACACCTTCTCTAGAACTTCAGTCCCTTGTGCTACAAGCCATGACTTTTCTCTGACTGTTGGCCTCCTTCACGAAGGCCTATCTGCCCAATCTTGGCTGAGGGGAAGGCCAGTCAGAGCCTGGGTAGGTCTTTGTTTCATTACTTTGTTCATAGCAAAAGGATAAAGACATTTAGGATTACTGCAGTGTCTCTCTGCATTTGAGGAACAAACCCGTTTGTGTAGTTATTGGAGGCAACTGCAGGGCCCAGGAAATAGCCATTGACGGGGACTTCTTCACTCGTGGGTTCTACCTTTAGTAGTTAACTAAGTGAAATATATGAGGTAGGAAATCAAATTGCTTTTTTTCTCTACTTAAATCCTATTTATTTTTATTAAATAATCTGTCTTTGCACCCTTCTGAATTTTCCTCTGATCATATATCATCTTTTAATACAGACTTTATGTTCCATTGTACTGTGTAGTCGGCATCACACTTATTTAATCTTGTTTTTGTGGGGGGTTCTTGGGGATTAACCCAGGGCCTTCACACTGAGCTACATCCCCAACACTTCAAAAAAGTTTTAAAAATTTTGAGGCAGGGTCTTATTAAGTTATGAAGTTTCCCAGGGTGGATTCAAACTTGTGATTCTCGTGTGTCAGCCTTCCAGAGTGTTGGGATTACAGGTGTGGGTCATCATATCTAGGTTCATTTAATCACTTTAAATAAATGGCTTCTCCTGTGAAGAGTTGGTTATCTTTCTACCAAGTGCCTAAATACAGGGCAGAGCTGTCGACCATGGTGCCCTTGATGGATCAGGCTCAGGTCAGTCCCAGGCACTTGTGTCTATGACCTTGCAGGTGAGGGTCGTTTTCTCACAGTGTTTTATCATATACATCATTAGACTGCATTACAACCGTCACATAGAAACCAGCTGGTTTATATTTTCAATCGAGGAGACCTTAGTCAACTTATTAGTTCTAATAGTTTTAAAAATGTTTCTTCTGGATTTTCTAGGGATACTGTAATATTATCTGAAAACAACAAAGACACTTTTCTATAAGTATTATATTTCTTGTTTTTGAATGATGTCATTGGAAAATAATAGTGGTTAATAATAGTAGATATTATTTCCAATTTCCTTGCTCCTAAAGTGTTATGCCATCATGCATCATATTAGGAAAGTATCCTTATAGTTCTAATTTACTAACAGTATAAAAAAATCACTGCGTAGGTATTAGATTTTACTGAATGACTTTTAAGTATGTGTTGAGATGATGATTTAGGTTTCATAAAAATATATAGTCTTAGCAATGTGATATATTAATAGATATCATTATAGTGTATTGTTCTAGAATGCCTGGAATAAATGCTATCTGATCTTACTGAATTATTCTTTTATTAGCAATTCAATAGCCTACTGCTTTATATGGGTATTTTGCACCTAAGATTATATTGTTAAACACTAGCAGTAATGCCATAATACCCTTATCCAATTTTCTTTGTGCTAGAAAATGGCCATGGTAGATTGAATGACTAGTCACAATTTCTCACCCTGCCACTAGAGCATTACACAAAGGCAGAATGTACTTCCCCACGCTTGACTTTGGGTTTGGTTATAAGACTTGCTTTGCCCAATGGGATATGAGCAGATGGGACATGAAAAGTGATACAAAACTTGCTTGCTTGGTGGGACTTGTACCATCTTCAGGAGAAGAATAAGTAATGTAGCCACTGCCCCTCCTATTTTCCTAGGTTCTGGAACAGAACAAGAGGAACACACCAGTCCTAGTGGACCCACAGATCTGTGATCAAGAAATAAACCACTTATTCTGGTGAGCTTCTGATATTTTGTGGTTTTACCGCAGCTATAGCCAGACGATATAATGCCTTGTCTTGAACAACCAGAAATCATACTAGTGGACACTAACTTTAAGACCTACATAATAGGAGTTGGATAATGGGTAAATAGTTCATGGTTGGTGCTTAGCAGTCATCACTCCCTCCATGGCCTGGCGTGGTAGGCTCAGCAAATGAGAACTATGGCAGGCTGTCTTTTCCAAACACGGCCCCAACATCATCTCCCAGCCCACATGGTCTTGAAGAACCTGGCCACTCCTCTGTGTGACTGCATTAGCCAGTGGCAGAACTTGTGACTTCTGAGGAAATTTGCTCTTTGGGTGTTGGGACACTGGGTCTTAGAAGCTACCATGCTGTGAAAACCCAAACTAGCCTAAGCAGAAGGACCTCACACAGGGGGCGCCAAGCATATGCTATGGTCCTGACACCTAGCATTAGCTGCTGGGTGTGTGCGAAGCTTTTATGATTCCTGTCTCCATACATTCAGTCACTGTCATTCTGTGAATTGTCTTAGTTCAGTCCCCAGACACAGTAGAACAGAGACAAGTCACCCCATTACGCTGTATCCAAATTCCCAACCTAATGATCAAGCAGCATGATAAAATTTTCACTACTAAGTTTGGGGTGGTTTGTTACACAGTAACAATTAGTGGAACAGAAACAAAGATTCTAAAGGCTCTATGATTTTTCCCATGGAAGGTGTGGTAGGATTGAACTTTGAACGTAAGTCTGCTTGAGCCTTTCCCACTGCACTGTACTAACAGTGGACAATGCAGGAAACGGTGCAGGGTGGGGGTGGTGCAGGGTGGGAGTCGCTAAGCAGTCAGGGCTAAGGGTACCCTGAGACAGCCCCAGCTCTATGTACAGCCCCTAGCCCCGGTCACTTTGGCGTAAGACAGAGATTTAACCCGAAAAATGAGACCATCACTCTCAACAATCGGGGCCTCAGGAAAAGATTTATTGCCGCCTAAAATGTTACCGGCCTCACAAACCATGAAGCAAAAACTTAATGGTGTTCCAAACTGTAAAAACTTCATTATTTCCATAGAGAATGCCTTGGTACATTTATCAGCATTTTATTAAGAATTACCATACATACTTAAAACAAAACTACATGTGTCAAAACAACAGAGAGAAGCATTCAGTAATGCTCAGATGTGTGAGCACAGACGGATTCCTACTTCTCTTTCCTCTTGCAGCCTTAGCTCTGGGACTTCTGCTGGGACCAGCTCAGTGTCCCTGTCGCCATAGGCACAGCGCAGCCCCCACCTGCTTCATGCACCCTTTGGTTCATTTTCTTTTCGTGGTTGTGCTGTCTGAAAAGCACCCTGAGATAAAGCCTTGAAACCCAAAACCTAACACATATCAGGAACAACTGCTGCAATTACTGTTAGGAATGAGGTAAACAAGGAAGGAAGAGGAAGTATAGCAGGGTAAAAATGAAACAATATAAGACAACAAACAAACAGCAACCAGGTTCTCACCCAAATAGATAAGCTAGCTTTTTTTTTTTTTTTTGGTACTGAGGACAGAACTCACAACCTCTCGTTTGCCAAGCAGGCACTTGGCAAATGCTAGCTTTTAAAAAGAGATTAATGTGATTAAGTTGGGCTTCCAAGATAAGCCTGGAAAACAAGCTCTGGCTAGGGCTGCCAGGCCTTTGGGGCCATTTGGGCACTTTTAAAATTTCTTCCTCAGATTCCAAGCATATCTAACAAATTAAGCTGTGTTTGTTTGTTTGCTTCTTTAAGCCACAGAGCTCTTAGCCTGGACTGTGCAAATGCCTTGAGATTGTCTATTCCACCCTCTGTTTTGCTGGCCAGTAACCCCATCAATTTAAAAGCATGCTGCAAGCTTGGACTGCAGAAGCCTGGGGTAGGAAGAAAAGCAGATTCAGGTATTGTGCCCCTCAGTGGCAGCCTTCTGGAATGATAGCTCCTGCAGGTATGACCACCTACCCACCTCAGCAGCCTCAGCGTACACTGCCCTTCTGTCTGCCTCAGTTTCTCTTGCATCCGCACAATGTTTCTTTCAATCAGCAAACTCTCTCTGTACACTATGAAGTCCCCTCTGGTCTGCAGAGTTTGTCAGAGCCTGAGTTTGTCATTGCGAGGTCTTTCTTTCAATTCCAGATGTCTGGCTTTGTGTGCAGCTTTGTAAAAACCTGGCAAAGTAAACAACAAAGCCACAGTATTTCATAGAGTTTAAACTTCCCGTCTGCGCCTGGACAGACAGTTCCCCTCTCTGGCCTCTTCTCTGCTGCCAACTCCAAGACAGGCACTTGGTACTGGCTGGCGGGCAGCAACTCTGTGTATTTGGGCTATGGAAAAGCTTGTGGTATGATATCCATCTGGAGGGCACCTACTGCTTTCAGGAAGGCAGAATATATTTATTTTGTGTACCACCATAGTCCTCCATTTAAGTCTGGACCACGCCCATCTCCACCTGGGATCACAGTGAATATCTTCTTAGAGTAGATGGGTTTTTACAGGAACTCACCAGAACTCTCAAATGCTAGGGTATCTTAGCTCTTCAGTAACAGATTCCCTTCTCTTTCAGGGCTCTGGACCTAGCAGGAATTTTCTGCAGAAGGGGTATGTATGGGTGGAGCAGGTATGGGATTGCAACCTGCTATCCCATACCTGCAATCAGGCATTTCTGCTGGCGTGCAGCCCTCTGAAGGATTCCTGGGAAAGCATCCTCTGTGTGTGGCATCTATGCAAAGCAGCCCTGTTTCCTATTAACTAACAAGGCTGGGACAATGTGTCACTTCAACTGTCCTTGCAAGACAGGCTCTCCGATGGCAGGAACTCAAGAAATTACTTCATCTCTTCATAACCCAGTCCCTTCACCTATGGCAGAAGAATAAATAATACCTCGTGGTTCAGAGGGCTGGTGTTAGAGTCAAATGAGTAACAGCAGGGGACAGATGCCAGGTGGTTCAGGGGCAGACACATTTTCACTACATATACCGTTTCCCTTAAGACAAAAGGAGAACAGATTCAGCACACGGCATACACTTAAAGCCAGGCAGTGGGACAGTAGGGTGAATTTAGAAATGAATACAGAGACAGCTCTGACCTCATGCAATGGGGGCCCTTGGTACTGGGGAGACGATGGCAGCCAACAAAGTAGTCACACTGGGCAGAGGGTCACCAGGGCAGCCCTGGGGCCAGAGCAGGTTTTCTGGAAAAAGGAACATTTCAATGGAGTGACCCTTAAGCGGAAGGAAGGTGGTGACCGAAAAAAGTGAGGCTTTATTAATCAAATCAACTCTTTCCACTTTAATTGTATCGAAAAGAGACTATAACAAATCTTCAGAACAACTGAAGCCTGATGACTCCTTGATCCTACATTGCTCTCCTTGCCCATTTCTTGATACATTTTCAATTTACCTTCATGGTAATTTACACTGAAGGAAACTGTCCAAGATCTGCCAGGGGATTCAATAAAATAGGTCATGGAGTTAAATGCTGTGGCGAAACACAGGGTTTAATTTTATGGATAAAATTTAAACTGCTTAGCTGCCTTTTTTGCATTATTCATGTTAAGACTGATGATTACTCAGTGACAGGGAGGGCATCACTATAGACACCGGGAAGCCATTTTCCTGATTCTTTAAGCACATCTGATGGGGCTGTGGACTCTGGGCTCGAGGTTAAGGAGCACTGCACAAGGAGAGCCCAGAGAAGCCCAGCAGCCAGCCTGCCCACCTAGGATGCTGCTGAAATTGTGGCAGGAAAAGGAGGCCTGGGAGGGGAGTTTCTTCTTGGGCTTACACTGGGTGGAATGAGTGGAGGATGGCAGGGTTTCCACACTACTTCTTCCAGTAATTCTCAAAGGGAGATCCATACTGATGTTTGCTAAAATACATATTCCAGGCTTCCTGCTCACTGAGAGGAGGCTTAGGAAGTTTATTATGTTCTCTTTATGCACAAAGAGGAACTTTATTTTTCCCCCTATGCACAAAGAAAGAACTACAGATTGACCACTCCTTTCAGTCACCCAAGGTTATTTTATTAACCTAGCTTTCGGCTCCAAAATAAACAAGGACCACTTTCCTATAATGACCAAATTACCAATTTTATGAGTATGGAATAAAAGGATATGGGATTCTTAGGTTGTAAATGTTTTATGGAGCTAATGCAATTTCATTCTTAAGGATTCATTCTAATAATGCCTTTAATTTATACAACTAATGCATTCCTTGTCAATTCTGTTTACATAAATTTAAGATGATCTTTGCTACTTGTAATGACAGCAGACATAATTTACACTAAACTGAAGCTAACCATTCCTATCAAACACTTAAAAATCAGTGTCTGTAGGGTTATTTTTTTAAAGTTTATTTTTTCTTTCAAGTGCTCTCCAGTGGTTCTCTAATGGTTATGTATAATGGTTAATAGGTACCTACCACCTCCTCCTAATAAAAAGGGATCAGTAATCAAATATTCTTGGAGACGCTGGCAAGGACAAAGGGAAACAGATCTTTGTTGCAGTCTGCAGATGTTTTGAGAGCCCCATACATGCAACTCTCCAAGACGAGGACAGAAATCCCAGGGTTTACCAGGCTCACGTAACTTTCATGGATCACTCTGCTGGATGAGTGTTTCAAATACCACACTGTGTGTGATACTCAGTTAACTTCATGAGCAAATTAGCTCAGAGATCAGGTTACTTTCATTTGGATGTACTGCCCATGAGATCCTAGGAAAATATTTTATATCTTTGCATGAATATAAGATCATTTGAGGGAATTTCTCAAATACAAACTCCCACCTCTGTCATATAAATTTAAGTGCTGATCTAAACTACAGGAATCACTATCTACTTGATCCACTGTCATTAATATTAACTAATGATTAGTATCACTGTCATGAAGAGTGCCATTGTCTACCACCATGATCCTCACCACCATCAAACTGATAGCATCCTATCATAACATGACAAACAGAACCACAGCCAACACCATCACAATGACCTAAACCATCACTCTCACTACCACTGATATCCCCACTTCAATGCCAGTAACACCATCAACACCTCCACTGTTCCTATTATGAACATCACTACCACACCATGATGAGCCAGTACTGATACTTACTACCATCATTATCTGTAACACCTCTTCTTGCATGGTACAGTTACCACCACCACTGCAGCCACCAGTACTGCTGTCAAAGAAGCCATCACCTTTGCTTCCACTGGTGTCATCATCCTTCCTGTATCAGGAAAGGAGAGCAGACAGAAGACAGTGTCACTACTCTAGGTTACACTCAAAGACTGGAAGATGTGTTAGGTAGCTTTTTGCTGCTGTGGCCAAATACCTGAGAAAATAAGTGAGAGGAGGAAAGATTCATTTTGGTTCACGATTTCAGAGTTTTCAGGCCACAAGTGGCTGGCTCTGAGATCATGGCAAAAGAGCACAGCTGAGAAAAGCTGCTTACTTCAGGGTAGCTGGGAAGTGGAGAAAAAAGGAAAGAGCCAGAGAGGCAAGGGGTGGGGACCAGATATGGTCACCAAGGGCACATCCCCATGACACTCTCCCTTCAACTAGGCTCCACCTTCTATTTCCATCACCTCTCAATAATACTACCAAAGTCTGAGCTCATCAACGGGCTAATCTGGTGATGGAGTGAGAGCCCTCATGATCCAATCACCTCCTGGCAACCCCACTTCTGAACATGTAAGGTTTTGTGATTATAAGGTTAGGGTTAAACTATAACAGAAGGTTAGAAACAATTTATATATTTTCTTCTTGTTACTATAGCATCTCAGGAATCATCAAGTGGAATCTGACCTGCTACCAGGCAGAACCCCAGGGTCTAAAGGCTGGAGTACTAACAACGACCCAATCTAAGGCAGAGGTCCCCATGTTACGCCCATCGCAGGAGTCAGAGCTGTCCTCACAGGAATAGGACCATAGGCTTGTGTGGTTGTTAGAGAGGAACCCCTTTGTTAGTGTGGAGCAACCACAGAGAGGCTTTAAACCAGCATAAAATGAGGCGCGACATTCCTCTGAGGAGTTAGTTCATGGAGGTCACAACAGACATGTTCTTAATTTTCTCAGGTATCTGCTCTTTTTTAGTAATTAAGCTATTTTAAAGTTACACATTTTTAAAGAGAAAAAATGAAAATAACAATAAAACAGTTTCAAAACAGGTTAGTAGGGGAGTGACAATAGTTAATACATATTGTTGGCTTCATAGTAGCTACTCAGAGTACAAAATATAGGCATGATATCTTATCCACATTATGGTAGCACAAGCCTTTTAATGAATTAAGAGAGACTAGCTGTATAAATATCTTAACTATCTCATGTATAAACATATTTTCTTTTTTCCTTCCTTCCTTCCTTCCTTCCTTCCTTCCTTCCTTCCCTTTTCCCCATCACAGCTTATTTTTTCTTTTGGATAGTTTCTTCCTAATTCACAATATCTTTTGTACGGTGCAGACCTTATTTACTTGTTTAGTTTCTCACACTAGTGAGACAATCCAATGTTTACACATATGTGACTGATTTATTTCACTTATGAGTAGGTCTTGAGTTGCATCCATTTACCTACAAGAGTCTCCATTTCATCTTTATGGCAGAGCAGTACTCCATTATAAAAATAATCACATCTTTTTATCCATTTCTTGGTTGATGAGCATTTGGGTTGTTTCCAAGATCTAGCTATTACAAATTGTGCTGCTATAAACATGGGTGCATGTATATCACTATGGTATGATGTTTTTAATTCTTTTGGGAAAATATCCAGAAGGGGAATAGCTGGCTCAAATGGGACCTCTAATCCTAGTGTTTTAAGGAATCTCTGCACTGATTTCCACAGTGACTGTACCAGTCTATACTCCTACCAATAGCGGAGAGGGGTTCTTTTTCCCTCATGGACTCCACAGCGTTTGTTATTGTTATTTGTTATTAATTTTTTTATGACAGCCATTCTTTTTGGAGTTAGATGGAATCTCAGCGTTATTTTAATTTGCATCTCTCAAATGAACAATGGTGTTGAACATTTTTAAATATATTTATTTGCTATTTGTAGTTCTTCATCTGAGAAGAGTGTGTGTTTGTCTCACATGCTCATTTTTGGAATGGGTCTTTGAATTTGGGAGGTCTGATTTTTTCAATTCATTTTATGTTCCAGTTATAAGTTTTTGTCTGAGGAACAACTGGCTATAATTTTTTCTCACTCTGTGTGTTGTCTCTTCACTCTGTTAGTGATTTTTATTGTTGTGCAAAGGCTTTTTAATAAGGTGAGATCTCATTTGTTGATTCTTTGTAATATTTCCATTGCATTCTGGGTTTTGTTCATGAAGTCTCTGCCTACACCTATGTCTTGGAGATTTCTGCTTATTTTGTTTCAGTACATTTAGAGTTTCTATGTTAAGATTTAGACATTTGATCCATTTTCACTTTAGTTTAGTGCACAGTAATAGACATTCGTCTTCAGCATGTGGAACCAGTTTTTCTAGCACCATTTATTAAGAGACTATCTTTCTTTCAGTGAACATGTTTGGCTCCTTTGTCAATGATAAGATGGGTGTGTGGGTTTGGCATTGTATGTGTGTCTTTTATTCAGTTCCACTGATGCTCAGGCCTGCTTTTCTTTTTTTGCCAATACCATGCCAATTTTATCACAGGAGCTTTGTAGTATAATTTCAGGTCTCAGATTGTGATACCTTCTCAACTTGCCTTTATTGTCTAGAATTGTTTTTGCTATTCTAAGGCTCTTCTGGTTCTAAATGAATTTTAGGAGTGTTTTCTCTAGATCTGTGAGGTATGTCAATGATATTTTGATTGGGATTGCATTAAATCTGTATAACAGTTTTGGGAGGATGGCCATTTTCCCTCTGTTGGTTCTTCCTATCCAACAGTAATGAATATCTTTCCATTTTCTGATATCCTCTTCCATCTTTTTTTTAGGTTACTGTAATTTTCAATGTACAGATCTTTTATATCAATTGTTAGATTCCTAATTATTTCATTTTTTGATGCTAATGTGAAGGGTGTGGTTTCCCTAGTTTCTCTCTCTGTAAGGTTCTTGCTTGTGTACAGGAATGCTATTGATTTTTGAATATTGACTTTGTATCCTGCTACACTGCTGAATTTGGATATTAAACCTGCAAGTTTTTTGGTGGAGTTTTTGGGGTTTTCTATGCAGAGTATCATGTCATCAGCAGATAATGATAATTTAACTTCTTCCTTTCCTGTATTTATTCCTGTTATTTTTTCTTTAGTCTAATTGTTCTGGATAATGTTTCTAGAGTTATACTGAATAGGAGTGGTGCTAATGGACATCCTTGTCTTGTTCCTGATTTTAGAGTAAAAATTTTGAGTTCTTGACCATTTAATAGCATATTAGTTGCTGGTTTGTGATAGATGGATTTTATAAAATTGAGGTAAAGACTATTCCAATTTTCTGTAGGATTTTTATCATGAATGGGTCTTGGACCTTGTCAAATACTTTTTCTGCATCTATTGAGATGATCATGTAATTTTTGTCTTTGGTTATGTTAACATGGTGTATTAAATTTATTGATTTGTACATGCTAAATGATTCCTATATCCCTGAGATGAATCCTCCTGTGACGTGATGTATAATCTTCTTGATGATTTGCTGCATTGTTTTCTAGTATCTTATTAAAGATTTTTGCATCTATGTTCATCAGGGAGATTGGCCTGTAGTTTTCTTTCTTGGTTGGGTTCTTCTCTGGTTTTGGAATCAGGGTAATACTTGCTTTCAGGAATGATTTTGGAAGTACTGCTTCCCTTTCAATTTCTTTAAAGAGTTTCAGCATTAGTGGCATTAGTTTTTCTCTAAATTTCTTGTAGAATTCAACAACGAATTTGCCAGGGCCTGAGATTTTCTTTGTTGGTAAATTTTTAATTATGTTTTCAATTTCATTTACTGATATCAGGTTATTTAGAATTTTTATATCTTCTTGATTTAGTTTTGGTAATTTGATTGTATCTAGGAATCTGTCCATTTCTTTTGTGTTTTCCATCTTTTTAGAAGGTAGGTTCTCATAGTAGGCATTGGAAATCTGGATTTCTGTGGGATCTATTGCGATTTCCCCTTTTCCATTCCTTATTGCTTGAATTTGTGCTAATTCTTCTTTTGATGAGGTTGGCTAGTGGTTTATCAATTGTATTTATTCTTTCAAAGAATCAACTTTTTGATTCAGTGATTCTTTGTATTGTTTTCTTAATCTTTATTGCATTAATTTCTGCTTTTATCTTTATAATTTCCTCCTTGGTGTGAGCTTTGGGTTTGATTTATTCTTTTTCTAGAAGTTGGAAGTCCAACATGAGATTATTTGAACTCATTCTATTTTCCTGATGTGTGTGTTCATCACTATAAATCTCCCTTGCAGGACTGCTTTCATTGTATCCTATAAGTTTCTGTATGTTGTACTGGCATTATTAATTGTATATTTTGTTTAATTTCATCTTTAATTTCCTCTGTGGTCCATTGGTTGTTCACAAGGGTGTTGTTTAATTTCCATGTGTTAATGCAGTTTTGTGATTTCCTCTGTCATTGATTTCCAGTTTCATTGCACTATGGTTAGACAGTATGCATGAGATGATTTCAGTTCCTCTATATTAACTTAAACATGTTTGTCAGCTAATATATGGCTTATTATGGTCTATTCTGAAGAATGTCTCATGTGCAGCTGAGAAGAACATATATTTTGATGTTTTGGGGTGGAGCACTCTATAGTGGACTCTACGAAGTCCATTTGTTTACAAGTTTGGTTTACTTTGATATTTCTTCGTTGATTTTTTGTCTAGTTAATCTATTTGTGACAGTGGGTCCCCCACTACAACTGTGCTAGTGCTTATTTGATTTTTCATGTCTGTTAATATTTGTTTAGACATTAAAGCAGAAACAGATAAATAAAGAAGCTCAGGAAAACATTGAAAACCATGAATTCTGAACTAGACAAGAAATGGAATCAGTGAAACAGGTCCAAACAGAAATTCATGAAGTTAAAAACTCCATTGAAAGTATATGCAGCAGACTGAATGAAGGTGAGGATAGAATATCAGATCTGGAAGACAGGAACACAACTAGCAATGAGGTAATGAAAGATATCTCAAAAATAGTAAGAGACCATGAAAAATCAACCCAATAGCTACAGGATGAAGCAAAGAAGAGCAACATAAGATTCACTAGAATCAGTGAGAAAGCTGGAGACAGTGCAAAAACCATTAAAAACCTCTTCACAGAAATAATGGCAGAAAACTACACAAACATGTACAAAGAATTTGACATACAAATAAAGCAAGCATATAGAACTCCAAACAGCCACAACCAAAATAATCTACACCAAGGCATATAATAAACAAGATTCCAGAAGTTTAGCACAAGATCAAATATTAAAAGCAGCTAGAGAAGAGACTTACCATTTCTAAAATAAAGCCCATCAGAATCAGAGCAGACTTCTCAACACAACCCTCAAATTGAAAGCAGTGAAATTTCTCTGGTGTCCAAGTCAGATCCCAGAAATGTGTACTCTGGCCAGGACTGCCAGTGGGTTTGTGCTGGAACTGGGTCTGATCTTTGTCTGTGGATTTGGGGGGTGGGATTAGTTTTCTGTGGCTGGAGTTTTCCCCAGTCATTTAGAAAAGAAAAAATAAATAAAAAGGAGAGGGAAAAAAAGGAAAGAAAATACAAGAAAAGAAAAGGGGGTGACCCTACCTGCTCGCTTCTATTCCTTGTATCTTTGTTCCCAAGCACAACACTGGTTCTCCTAACTGACTACCTGTTGGCTCATATTGTTACTGTTGCAAGAGACATTTTCAAGCCTCTATTTCCACCTGTCCATCATATGTGCCTTAGCGAGGGTCCTACTGTGTCACTGGCATTCCTGCAGGTCTCTGAGCCCACCAGCTGTCCCAGATCAATGGAAAAAGGTAGGAGCTGATCTCGAATTCTTCTTGCCAGCCACACAGTCCTGGGTCAGTGGAGGAAGGGAAGGGGACAACCTGTCTGCTTTCCAGATGCACCATCCAGGACCATGGAACTACATTTTTGTATGTGTTGCTGTATATATTGCACATATAAAATGTATAATAATAATAATAGGTGGCATAGATGAATGTTAGCAAACTTTCATGAACTGGTTTTACATATGCCATTTTCTTAATTCTTCTTAATGCTTTGTATGAAAGAACAGTGATTGTCAGTCCCACTTTTCTAATGAACAGAAAGGTTAAATAACTAACCTAGGGTCACAAAGCTAATTCTCTATAGGACTTAAGATCTGAACCCAGGTAAACTAGTTCTAGGACCCATGACCTTAACCAAAATGCCACACTGTGAACACAATATTGCACCTTGTCTATGTATACAAATAGGCATAAATGTCAGCTGTACACACATTATCCTGCTGTATAACTTTAGGGGTGATTTGAGGGATGTTCAAGTCTAATTATATGTGTCTTGTCTCATGTGCTGATTTTGACTGCAGTCCCACAGGACAAGTTATTCTATTTACACCTAAGGGAGAAAAGTGATGTGAAAGACCTCCAGGACAAAGCAATATACTACACAGTTCTGGGGTGGAGGGATGACCATAGGCACAGTTCTTGTTAATTCATATTACTAGTACGTAATGTGGGACATGCAGCCACTGGATGTGGATCTATTGCTCCTTCTCCCATATCTTACCCTGTGTGCTAAGTCCTGAGTAGGTCTCAAGAAAATATAACTCAGGTGTGACTTGCTGCAGTTTCCCAATCACTCACACAGATAACAAGGGTCACCCAAGGCAGATCAGGGATGATTCTGAAGGAAGAGCAGAGATGCAGATAGGTGAACATCAGTCTATCTCACTTGTTCATTCCTTAGCCATCTTGATATTAGAAATGATAATTCTGCAAATGTACCTACTATTAACTCTTAAAGATACAGCAATAGATGAAATATTTTCTATATATGCTACAATCTACAAGAATGGATAGAATGTTTTTTTTAAAAGGATGGACTCTCAATAGTGTTAAGCTGTGCTTTATTCTAAGTGTTCACAGTGGGTCCAGACCATTGTGGAGGACGTTCTGATCCCGTATCCAGGGAGGATACCAGCTGGACTTGAAGATACCCCTCAGCTCTAAGATGCATCACCATCACCACGCTCACCATCCTCTTCTATTAGTGCCCAGGACATGCTACGGTTTGTGCTGAGTGTTTACAAAAATCCCAAGTTAGGTCTGCTAGAATTCCTGTCTGGTTTTTTAATTGGTTTGGTCAGGGTGGACATTTGCAGGCTGAAAATGGTAGCAGTGGGATTTGAAAGCAGGTGCATTTGTCTGGCGGTTAAGTGTTTGCTTGTTTTCGTGTTTTGTGCTTGTTTTAACCAGACTCCTAAAATGGGGGGAAATGTCAACTTTATGGGTTTTAGAGATTAAATGACAAGATGTTCAAGTATTCTGTAAAGTATAAGAAGCTTTTTATATGTATTATTATTATATACTGTTATTTTGGTTTCATGTGATTAAATTAAGTACTTTTATTATAATCATTCATTGACATACAACATAATTTCAACATAACTGTTTTCTTTTGTAATTCTACCTACTTTATTTTGACTTTTTGTTTTACAGTACTTTTAGGTTTAGAGAATTTACAAAGACAGAACAAAGCATTCTCATATACCCTTGACTCAACTTTTGAAAATATTAACATCTTACAAAACCAAGGTACAATGATCTAAACCAAGAAATGAGACATTAACCTAACATTATTCATCAGTTCATTCATATTTCTCCTGTTGCCCACAATGCCCCTTAGCTGGCCTAGGGTCTAGTTCAGAATCTCAAACTGTATGCAGCTGTCCTGTATCTTTAGTATCCTCCAAAGAGAGACAGCTCCTCAGTCCTTTAGGACTTAGATGCCGGAATGTGCCAGGCATTTACTTCGTGAAACATCCTTTGATTTCACTTGCTGATGTCTTTTTCTGATAAACTAACCAAGCCTCTTACTTTTAGGGAACAGGATATGTGGTCTCCTTCTCAGGGCTTCATTGAATATGGCACAGGATTCTGAGGATATTAACTTTGATAATTGATTGCAATGGTGTCCACCAGATTCTCTACAGCATAGTTTCTATTTTTCCCTGTGTATCTGTAACTAGAAAATATCTTACAGGAAAACACTATGAAAGCATGCAAATATCCTTCTCCCATCATACTCTTTTCTACTAATTTTAGCATCCACTGATAATTCAGGTCTGCAACAGTCATTATCATGACATTTACAAAATGATAATTTTCTATTTTCAACATTACTTATACACTAGTTAGAATTCTACTGTAAAAACACATTTTCTACTACATTTATCTATTCATTTATTTTATCAATATATGCATGGTTATTATTTTATTCTATTGGGCATAAACCAGTATCATTATTTTGTTTCTTATATTGTTCCATATCAACCCAGTGGAAGCCCCTGTAAGTTACCCCTGTATCTTTCTTACATGTGCCCATCATTTATTAAGCACTTCAGTGCTTTCTGGAATCATAGTATGTTCAGCTTTCTCTTCTAATTTCTCTGCTCAGCTCTGGAACCAACCATTTCTCCAAGGATCTCTGGTATCTTTTATTGAAGAATGGTATTTAGAAGCCAGGAGCCCACTGCTGTGAGGATTTTGTGTTTTCTAAGCCTTCTTAGAGGACTGAGCTCAGAAATTCTATATGTATACATGCGTGTAATTATATCCATGCTACCTATCTGTATATGTATATATGCATCATGACATGTACCCTCACCCTTCTGTACTTATTTCTATAACTGTCTATGTATCTGTATGTATAACTACATGTTTATACTGAAGCCTACAATTCCAGTCTGACACCCAAAGTGTTCATTCTACCTTTTCTCCTTTCCTTATCTGTAATTCTTTTCTTCAATATTAAGAAACACCTTCCAGGCTGGGGATTTAGCTCAGCAGCATAAAGTGCCTGCCTGGCAAGCACAAGATTGTGAGTTCACTCCCCGGTACAAAACAAAACAACAACAACAACAACAACAACAACAACAACAAAAATCACTGAAAGAAATACCTCTCGTGTTCATGGAGTGGGAGAAACTAGTATGTTAGATAGCCATACTACTGAATGATCAACAGATTTAGTGTAATCTCTAACAAAATACCAATTACATTTTTCAAAAAAAAAGAAAAAATCCTAAAAATCACGAGCTAGGGATTTAGCTCAGTGGCATAAGCGCGTGCCTGGCAAGTGTGAGGTCATGAGTTCGATCCCTGGTACCAAAAAAAAAAAAAATCAACTAAAATTCATATAGAATCATAAAAAACTCCAAATAGCCAAAGCAATTTTGAGCAAAGAATAATGCTGCAGGTGTCATAATATTTGATTTCAAAATATACTATTAAAACATAGTTACAAAAACAGCACAGTACTGACATAAAAACAAACATACAAGCTAATGGAACAGAACAGGGGCATCAGAAACAAACCTACATACAACCCACATCTGTAGATTCTCAACAAATGAGCCAAAAAGAAATGTTGGAGAAAAGAGCCTCTTTAAAAAATGGTGCTGTGAAAACTGAAAACTAGATATAGAAGATTAAAATTAGATCTCTGCTCTTCATTTTATACAAATATCAACTGAAAAATGGATCAAAGATCTCAATGGAAGCTTGAAACTCTGAAACTAGTAGAGGAAAACATAGGGGGCATGCTCTAAGACATTGATACAGGCCACAGTTTCCTCAATAGTACTCTAATAGCTCAGGAAATAAAAGCAAGAATTTACAATTGGGATACATTAAATTAAAAAGCTTTTGCACAGCAAACAAAAAAAATCAACAGTAAAGAGACATCTTTCAGAGTGGGAGAAAAACTACCAGTTATGTTTCTGATAGGAAAATCAACAACAAAACAAGTAACACAATCAGTAAATGAGTAAATTATCTTAAATGATACTCCTCAAAAGCAGAAATACAAATGACCAATAGATATATAAAAAAAAAATTGCTTAACAAGTTTAACCAGCAAATAAATGCACATCAAAACTACATAGACAAGATGGCATGTGCCCGTAGTCCCAGAACTCTGAGAAGCTTACGCAGGACTGAAAGTTCAAGCCCAGCCTGGGCAAATTAGTGACTCAGTGAGACCTTGTTTCAAAATCAAAAATAAAAAGGGGCTGGGGATGTAGCTCAGTGTGAAAGGCCTAGCTTCAATTCTCATTATCACAAGCAAACATACAAAAACAAAAACTTACAGGGAGATTCCACCTCATCCTAATCAGAATGGCCATTATAAAAACAAAATTCTGGCAAGGAGAAAAGAGAACCATTTTATACTACTGGTGGGAAAATAAGTTAATACAGTGCTACTGGAACAGAGTATAGTAGTTCTTTGAAAAACTAAATGTATATCTACCACATACCCCTTCTGCTTATGTATCTAGTAAAATGAAGCCAGCATATTATAGAGATACCTGCATACCCATGTTTACTTGCAGAACTATCACAATAGCCAAGATATGCAATCAGCTTAGATCAGATGAGTGGATAAAGAAAACGTGGCATACACACACAATGGAGTAGTTTTCAAACATAAGGAAGAATGAAATTATGTCATTTACAGGAAAATAGAACAGTAAGTTATTGTGTTAAGAGAAATAAGCCAGACAGAGACAAGAATCACAATTTTTTTTTCTCATCTATTGAAACTAACTAAAATTTTAAAAAGACCTGAAAACTGAAGGCAGAGGAAGAGGGAAGAGGAAGAGGGATTGCAGGAGGGAGAGAGAGGAAGGGCAGGAAAAGGTAGTCGTAAGGGTGAACAGAATTAAAACGTGGTCTGTCACAGTTAAACCCATTAATCTGTACAATTACCTGAGTTAATAATTCTTAAACATTATAAACAGGGTGCAGTGGCATATGCCTGTAAACCCAGCTATTTGGGAGGCTGAAACAGGAGGACTGTGAGTTCAAGGCCAGCCTGAATAAATTAGTGAGATACCATCCCCCCATGAAAAGGTAAGAAGCCTGGCTCTATTACCATGACAATGTATTCGTTTGATTGATACTAGTATTTACAGAAAATAGTTCTAAAACTATTCAGTCACTCCCCTGCAGAAAACACACAAACTAACAAAAGGTTGTAAGCACCTGCAGTATCCAGTCACCAGGCTGCTTTGTCACTGAGTTCTTTCCTACTGCATTCAGGGTGACTGTATGTTCACTTGAAATGGAGTTAGGTTCATTTGCTACTGTTTGCATTTCTTCATGGGTTGCCCTCACATCTTGGTAGTTTTTAATTATATACAGTATTTCATTTTTCTGGTATGTGACTCCGTGTTCTAAGGCAGAGCTATAGAAAAGAAAAGAAAAAAAAAAAGCAAAAAAAAAAAAAAAAAAAAAAAAAAAAAAAAAAAAAAAAAAAAAAAACCAGAGCCATTCACAGAAAGGTTCTCTCTCTCATCCTCTTCCTTTCCGATCTCCGGTTTCTTTCCACTCATTTCTCTTCTATCTCTGTAGATAACCAATCACATTAGTTTATAAAATCTGGTCTTAAATGATTTTGTCTTTTTAAATTTATTTTTCCTATAATTATCAGTAACTGATAAATTTCCCCAAGGTCTAACTCTGTGTGACAACCTCATCTTTAGGAATATTTATACAGACACATCTATTCAGTCCATTTTCATTAATGCCCTTTGTGCTGCTGGGAATTCTCCTTCACCAACTGTTCTATCTGATGCCAGCCTGGGTTATCTCAGTGTTCTTTGCATGGGTTCTCTTTATGGTCTGCATAGCAACCAAGCCAGATGCTGGTCTCTGCTCTGAATGACCGCTGAGTCCTCTTTGGAAGATGAAGATGGTTACCAGCTCTGGCATCTCAACTCTGAAACTGTCTCCTTGGGGAGCTGAGATTTTGAGGCGAGTGGTCGGTGCACCAGCAGCCAAGGGTGAAGACAGGGCAGGGTTTGCTTAGGAGAAAGGTGACAAGGCCCATGACTCTCCCTTTGGAGGCTGGCACTTTGCCAAATGTTCGCAGAACCTTGCATTCCTTATTCCTGTAAAATGGGGACACAGATCTTTACCTACCAGCACTATTTGAGAACATGGTATGGACAAGGTCCACTGAAGGAGAGTGTCACTTTCTTCCTTTACCTTTTTTTGAAATAACTGTGGATTTATGCAAAGAAGAAATAATACAGAATGACCCCATAAACCCTTCACCTAGTTACTTCCATGGTAACGTATTATAATATCATACTATGATATCACAACCAGGATACTGAGATTGATGGATATAAGCCATGACCAGGATACTGAGCTCGATACATTCCTTTTTTTTTTCTTTCTTAAGACAGGGTCTTGCTATATAGTTTAGGCTGGCCTTGATGTCATTGTGTACCCTAGGCCAGGCTCAAACTTGTGACGATCCTCCTGCCTCATTCTCTGGAGTGTGAGGATTACAGGTGTGTGCCACTACACCTGGCTGATATAACCCACTTTTAAGAATTTTACTCAGATTTTATCAGTTATTTCTGTGCTCCTCTGAGTGTGTGAGTATAGCATGTATGCATTCATTCTATAAAATTTCATAACATCTGTAGTATTCATGTAACCACCACAGTCGAGACAAGAGTAATTCTGTCACTACAGGCAACTTCTGCGTGGCTCTCTCCCATCTGTACCCTCTTCCTTTCTGTCCTCCAAGCCATCTCCCCTAACCACTGACAAACACCAGTCTGTCCTTTACTTATACAATTTTGTCATTTCAAAGTTTTATGTAAATGGAATCATAGAGCATGTAGTGTTTAAGGATTGCCATTTTTGTTCAGCATTATTCCTTGGAGATTCATCAAGTTGCTTGGAGATTCATCAAGTTGCATTCTTTTTATTGCTGAAGTATATTCTGTGCCATTCAAGGAGAGTTGAGTGACTGCTGGTTTGGGGCTGTCATGAATAAAGCTGTAATAAACATCTGTGTTCTGGATTTTGCGTGAACCAGACCCACCATTTCTCTGGGATAAGTGCCCAACAGTGAAATTGCTGAGTTACTTGGAGATTGCATGTTCAGTTCTATCAGAAGCTGCCTAACTGCTTTCCAGCCTAGCTGTGGCTTTATACCCCAATGAGGAATGGCCCACCTTTTCTGGATTCTTTCCAGTACTTGGTGTTACCACTCTTTTATTTTAGATATTTTGGTAAATATATAGTAATGACTTTTAAGTAGCATTTCCCTAGTGGCTAATATTGGTAAATACTTGTGTGCTTATTTGTTACCTGCATATCTTCTTCAGTGCCTTTTCTCACCATCTGTCTATTTCTTAGATGGATTAACTGCTTTTTCTGTTGAGTTTTGAGAGATCTTTATATATTCCAGACACTAGTCTCTGTGGAATGTGTGGTTTGCAACAACTCTTTTGGATGAATGAGAGACTAAGACTAACTAAGCAAAATATAAAACAAGATGTTGATATTTTGGCTTTGTATTTAGTTGGAGGAAAAGAGAAGATAAGAAGTTAGGGGAAGAGATGGGGGTATCATATGGTTCAGGAGGTTGAGGACCAATTCTCCAGAGCATCCTAAACCAGGGCTCTAGGGATCTTGCAAAGGGTCCAAGAGCCTTGGTATGGAGGATGGGCCTTTGCATGGAGCTGTTCACCCCTATCCTGGTGCAGGTGGGTCTGGTGCTGAACAGCTGCCATGGAAACTGACTCCTCCCAGGCCCTTCCAAGGACTCTTTCAATTAAGCCACATCTCAAGGGAAAAACATAAGGGCAATGAAAACACTGATTTGTTATTGAATCAGGAAAGTATCTTTTATTTTGAAAGAAATAGGAATGGGATGCATACAACCTCAAATCCTTGAAGCTTTACATGATAGGAAAAAAATTATCTTGGTTCAAAACAATTGCTGAAATAATTCCACATTCTTAAACCTATCTTCTTCAGAAAAATCTTTTAAATTAGAAATGTGAAAATGAAAAGTTTTTTTCAGACCAAGCTGGGCACTGCCTATGAATATATATTAAATCATTCTATTTGATTAATAAATGACTCTGTGAGCCCAAGATTAAAGTAACATGCTGAGCTTATATAATATTTACTCATGCTCTCCTGGTATCTCCAAAAGCCCAGAAGACCCAGAACTGGGGCTGTCACAGCCCTAAATGGAATTATTACAGCTTAATTTCTCCTCTTATCTCAGATTGTACTGCACCACCTTATCATGATGCATTTAATTTTCTCCATATGCACTGTGTCATAGAGAATTAAAATTAAAATCACAGGGGTAGCAAAAATATTGTGTATTATCCTGGACACTGATTTGACATTTTTATTTAACACAGGGAATTGCTAGGATAAATGATATTACAATAAATATGCTTCAATCTAAATGCAAGTCACTGAAAGGAAAAACTGGGAAACACAAAATACCTTTCCCCTCCTCAAGGTTGTCCAAGGGGGAAAAGAAAAAAGAACAAGGCTTTGGTCTGGGCTGTTATCTTTATGATGCACTCAATCTGAGGTGCCACAAGCATGTGGGGCAAGATCATTAGGAAATAACATCATAAAGTATCAAGAAAGGGCGAAAGGAAAATAGAACTTTTTTGTGGTTTTCTCACTTCCATGCATACATATGAGAATATTATGTTAACCTGTCTGGCCATGGCCATAGGACTGAGAGATGTTTTATACCAGCACTGAGTTGGGCCAAGAAGGATGAAACAGGAGACCAAGCATTTACTGGCCGTATTGCGTGGGCTGGACATTTGATGTACACCATCTCATTTAAGTCTTAAAATAAATAACCTTGATGGCTAGGAGATATTATGCCCAAGTGAAAATGGAGGAAAGATAGAAGTGACAAGCGGAGTGAGTTACTCAGCTATGCAGCTAGTGAGTGGACCTGACACCAAGGTTGATGCAAATTTGGTGACCCCTTTGTGTGACCCTTCTGATGATAAGAAGGGTAATGATGTCTTCTTTACAGTTCATCACTTTTCCTTTTTTCATCATCTAAAGGAAAGAACATATCCAAGGTTTACGTCTTGGTTACTTTTCTTATTGCTGAGACAAATATGTGAGACCCTCGATAAAGGAGGAAAAGTTTATTTGGTTTACAGTTCATAGATGTTTCATCATATAGTCAGCTGGATCCAAGGCAAGGTGACATGTCAGAGGGACACCACAGAGAAGAAACAGTCCATGGCAAAGCAGGGCAAACAGAAGGCAGCAAGCATCATGCAAGTGACAAACAATAAGCAACCACCCTCTTCTTTCCCTTATGTCTTATCCAACCTACCCACGCTTAGGATAGATAGCACTTACACCCAGGTAATCCTACCCAGAACTATGCCAAGTCCATCAGTAATTTATTAGTCACACAGCTTTGATCCCAGCTCCAGATCCAGCCACCTTCGAAACATCCCAACTATGACCTCATGAGGCTTTTGGGGACATCTGGACACAAACTTTAACAATTCAGGAGTAACTAAGTCAGAGCTGAGTTTGGCTGGGTGGGAAGCCAGGTTGGGGTGAGGTCTGCATGCTGGCAGGCTGCCAGGTACCTTCCTCCTGCATTCTGTCTAGGACAAGACACAGAACTGGTTGGCTGCAGATATGTAGCTATGTCTGCTCCATGGGCCTGGAGAACTGATGCTTTCCTTCCAGAACCTTCTGTTGAGTCAATCATAGAAGAAGCATGAAGAACAAATCCTAGAGACCTAGTTTGGAACTCTGAAATTGAACCAGAGAGCCCAATCAAGGAACTGAATCTGGAATTGACTATGTTTGAGCATTAGAAAAGGTGAAAACTTCTCAAAGCAAACAAATGTTCCCTAGGAATAAGTCATTTCCCTATTTTTCCCTATCATCTGGTAGCCTCCAGACGAGCAGGCAAACAACCACAATTACAAAACCTTATCCAGGCATTTGACATAAGGTCACCTGGGCAGAGAGGTGGGGGATGCATTCTGGGCCAAGATTCCAGCAGGTAGAGGTGTCCAAGCCCGCACGCTTGCCCTCCAATGGTGAGCTCAGCTCCCACTAGTAGAGAGGGGTAGATGCTCAGTCACAGTGGGTCCTAGCAGTGGGTGGGGTCAAGGCGGTTTAGGTTCAGGTTGTGCAATTGTAGCAGCTGCTTTTCCAGTGGCTGAGGATTCCTGTGCCAAGGCTCTTCCCATGGCCTAGATACTATCTAGTGTGTATCTGGTGGACCACACACTTGAAGACTCTCAGTGAGCCCTCCACACCATGTGTCCACTCTCTTCAACTGGCATTTCAGACTCAACACCTGACCCCTCCCTACGTCTATTAGGCCATGCAGATTCTCTGCCTTCCCAAAGTGATCCTAGAGTCTGCATTCTCAGACTCAAGCTGGCTGGTGCCTCTGGGCAGCACAGGGCAGAAAGGGACACTGGTCTTGGAGCTAGAAATTTCAGTTCAGACACCACTACCTCAATATCATCAATGTAAGTGATGACTTCCCCAAGCTTCAGTTTCCCTTCATGTAAATGTAGGAATCACATTACTTGCTGACTACTGAACCGTCTTTGTACGTGACCTCCTTTAATCACCAGTGGATGTGATGTTCTCCTGTGCATCACTGTTATTATTATTATTATTTTTTATTGGTACTGGGGATCGAACTCACGACCACTTGCTTGCAAGGCAGGCGCTTATGCTGCTGAGCTAAATCCCCAGCCTATTACTGTTATTTTTGTGCTTCAAGTGTTTCTTCCCATTCCAACTTCCCCCTTTGTTCCTTTGTTCTATTCTTTTGTCCCTAGATTCAACATATTTGAGGATTATAAGTACCTTTCTCTTTGTAAACTATGTCTGCTTAGAACTTTGTATATGACAGGCTCTTTTCTCACAGGATCTCTGCACTCTCCGGCCTGACTCTGCCATCCACAATGGCACACCCCTTCTATCTTCTCCATCTTTACTTGGGGTTCCTCTACCCATCCATAAAACCATGGTCACACTTTAGCCTTGGAACCTGGCACATCATGTTCCTCTCCTCTCCTGGCCCAGTCATTACCTGGCACAATTTGTAAGTCCAAATGAATAAGCAGGCTGACACCTTAATCTCTAAAAGTTGCTCCTCTGCATCCCAGAGCCCCAAAAGATCCTTTATACATCCACCGGAGCTCAGGTTCCCATCCTGTCCTGCCCTACAGGGGGTCATAACAGACATCATCACCAACTCCATGTTGATAACCTCACAGACGTGATAACTTTTCACCTTCACCTAACTTAAACACTAAAGTCTTACACTAAATTTTGGGGACATTATCTCTTTAGGTTTCTGTGCAAGCTTTCCGCCTTTGAGTGGTTGCTACATGCTGGGGTTCCTCATAGTCCTCTATAGCTAGTGTATTCCCATTAATTCTCTCATTCTCTCGTCCCTCTCCTCTCCTCTCCTCTCCTCTCCTGTACTCTCTTCTCCTCTCCTTTTCCCCTTGCTATCCCTACTTATTTCTGTGGATATCTTGATTTATTATCTACAGGTCATTTGCAAAGGTCTTTCTTCAGTCCTGTCGTCCAACAGCTCTGTAAACTCAACATATCCGAAGTAGAAGTTGTCCTTTTTTCCAAACCTGTATCTCTGCCAGGACTCCCTTTTTGCAGCAGAAAACTGTCCTCAGATTCAATCCATCACCAGATCAATTTTGCCTTCTAATTATCTTCTACTCTCAACTTTTCTTTGTTGCTGTCACCACTCATTTTCAAAATGAGCAGCTTCTCTTCATGTACTCTTTAGTACATGTGTTCTTATAAACACAACAGAAAAAGAAAAATGCAAATAATCCTCATCTTCTCAGAGCTCTGAAGATAAAAATACCAAATTCTTTACCTGTTGCCTGCAGGGCCCTTGTGGCTTCCCGTTCCTCCCTCTCCTCACCTGTTGCAACACGTCCTTTTTCCCCTAGTCATCACCACATGTTCATTCCTTGATGGCCAAGTTCTCTTCTGCCACAAGGCCTTTGCCCAGGAATCTCCTATGCCCAGATTGCTCTTTCCCTTGACCCCAGATAACCTCACATTTAACCTAAGAAGTATCTCATAATTCTCCAACTCAGCTTTTAGCACTCTCGGAAAGGCCTTTCCTGAACCCTTAGCCTAACTCAAACTGCTATACTATCTATACTGATAGCTTTGGGTATGTCCCTTTAAAAGCATAGGCCACCTTGGTAATTCTCATTTTTCTGGGATTTGATTAGCAACTGTTCCTCAGGAAGCATAGAGATACTTTTGCTCCCATGTGTCCTGGCATTTAGTACAGCATCCAGACAGACAGACACACTATTCATCATGTGTTGAATGAATGGGGACAGCATGGCATTTTGGAAGGAGACCAGCTCTATCACATCCTGAAAGAGCTCAGCCAGGTTACTGATTCCATTTGCCTAAGCCTTGGCCTCAGCTTCCTCATCTGTAACACACAGAACCATATCCACCTTGTAAGGTGTTATGAAGATTAAATGCACTTAGGATACCAACTGGAGAATAGGAAGGATGGTAGAAATACATGATAAATGCATAAAATGAACAGGTGCTAATTAGCTGTCAAATGAATGAGTACTAATTAAGCCAACAAAATTTGATTTTAAGAAATGAATACAAGTGGGTTGTTGTTGAAATACATGCCAATGGCCAAATTACATTGATCAGAAATAACAAACCATCTAAATAGCATAAAACAAAATTTGAATTTAATTCAGCCTCCATTAGTAAGTTTGTGACTGCATGTTGGGAAAACAACCTCTTACCACTGGGAATACATCCAGCACCTTAAGAGAAATGCAGGCTTGAATTCTAAATATATTCAATGAGTGCTTTAGGTATGTCTGAAGCTATTGACTAGTTATGTGTTGCACAGAATAATTTCTGTCAAAAGTCAGTAAAACAAAAATAAAAATTCCAAATGAACTTTTAAGAACCATCAGTACTCACTATACAAATTTATCTGTCAAGCATTCGCGAAACTTCTCTAAAGTGCCCACAGAGCACATGCTGCCAGGAAGCATGTGCCTGTGATTAAAGGACTACACCATAGAGCTCAGAAAACTCACGGGCGCTACTCACTTGTATCTGCCCTTGTCTTATTTCCCAACATTCTTTCACGTAAAGGAGTGTGAAAATAATAAACGCAATGCTTTATCCACTGAACACGTACGACTTTGGCAGTAGATTGTTAACAATGAAAACTGACACGTGTACTTTTCTTTTTAATGTGTGCACTTTTCATCATAAGGAGGGTGTTATTGTAAGACTCAAATAGTAAAAAAGTTTTGATACAGTGCCTCTGTCAATTTTCAAGGTTTTGCTCCTGTGTCAGGGGAAAAAGGAAAACAAAAGGAAGGAAAGGCAGTTGTAGTTTGAGAAAGGGCTACTTGTGGGAAAGAGTTTCAAGCAAAAAGAGAATCAGAGCTATTACAGAAAAGTAGGAAGACACCATCCATTTCCACCTAAACATAGTATACAAATTGATGCAGCTTTTAAAATTTAATTTATTTGCATGTAATATCTAATTATAATTGTGCGTTGTTTTAGTGAATACACCAACAGAAGGGAGACAAGGTCTCACTGTACTTCAGGCTGCCTTGATAATTCCGTGGCCCAGGCTGGCCTGGAATTCATGGAGACGCTCCTGCCTAGGCTTCCCAAATGCTGGGGTTTCAAGGGTGTGCCACCATGAATGACATGAGAATTCTTCTTTTGCTCTTGGGATAAGGAAGTCTTTCAACATTAGTAAGATTTTTCATGTGTTAAGGAGGTTTTTTCTATTGCTATCCTTCTATGTTTTTTTTCCATAATGGATTGATTGCTTTTGATAATTGTCTTTCCTGTGTCTACTGTTAAAACTATAGTGATTTTTCTTCTTTTGTTTGTTAATACATTGAATTACATGATTAATTTTTCAGTGTTAAGCTACACTTACATCTCTAAGATGACCTTACTTGGTGATGAAATATCTTAGTATGCATTGTTGGATTAATTTTGAAATACTTTGTTTAATATTTCTGAATCTAGGTTTATAAATTTGTATTTCTGAAATGACCTTCTTATCCCTGGAAAGTTCTTTCCTCCAAATCTCCTTTCTCTCATAAGCTACTCCAGCTTTCTTTTAATTAATGTCAGCATGAGTGAAATATCTGTTCTTTTTCTTTAACCTATTTGTGTTTTTATATTAAAGCAAGGATCTTATACACAGTCCCGCTTTATCTGCAATTTTGTTTTCCACAGTTTCAGTTACTTCAGGTCAACTCTGAACTGGAAATGTTGAATGGAAAATTCAAGAAACAATTCATAAATCTTAAATAATTTTGTAACAGTGTATTGTGATAGTTGTTTCACTTTTCATGAGTTGTTGTTAATTTCTTACTGTACCTAGTTTATAGATTAATCTTTAGCATTAGTGTGTATGTATAAGGAAATAAATACACAGTATGGAGCGTTGGGTTCTCCCTGAAGTTTTAGGCATCTGCTGGCAGCCTTGGAGCACATTCTCAGCAGACCAGGAGACGACTGTGCATGGCCAAGTCCTGCTCACTTCATCCAACCTGACAACCCTCCATTTCCTGGAAATCATCGGACTCTTTGTGTTTAATGCGATTACTAACAGGACTAAGCCTGTCATCTTGCTTGCTATTTGTCCCATCTATTGTTTGTTCTCTCTTTCTTCTTTTGAATTAACTGAGTATAATCTGAATCTATTTTATTTCCCTTATATGCTTATTAACTGTAACTGTTTGCTTCACTATTTTAGGGTTTATAATATATATATATTTAATTATTACAATTTACCTTCAGATGATATTACACCATTTTATATATAATATAGTTCCATGCACTCTCCCAGCCTATATGCTATTCTTTCATATATTTTACTTCCATGTATGTTGCAATCCCATAATATAATTCTTACTTAAACTGTCAATTATCTTTTAAATAAATTTAAATAATAAGGAAAATCTTTTATAATACTCTATTATATCCCCATGGTTAACAGTTCCAGTGTTCTCAATTCCCTTTGTTGATCTAAGTCTCTATTTGGCATCATTTTCCTTCTGCCTCAATGAATTAGCTTATTAGCTTTTTTTTTTTCTTGAGTGCAGGTTTGATGTTAGTGATTTCAATTAGCTCTTGTTTATGTAAAAAATTTTTTTTGCAAACATTGAGCACCAAAAAGTCATGGCTTATCATATCTGAAGAAAACTTCATAATTTAAATACAATCAAACTATACATTTTTAAATTACCTTCTATTTTCTGTTTGAACAATTTTTTGTTTACTGAATAAAAGATATTTTACTGGATAGAAGATATTTTATCTGCAGAATGAATACAGCTTTCTAGGTTGACAATTTTTCTTTCAGTTCCTTAAAGATGTTATTTACTGAGTTCTCTTTTGGTGAAGGCAGGAATCAGAAATCTGCTGTCATCCTTACATTTGTTGTTGATGGTTGATTTTAAGATTTTGTCTCATTTTAGGCTTCACTAAATCTGATTACTATAGACCTTGTTACTGTTTCCCTCATGCTTCTTGTGGTCCAAGTTTGTGGAGCTACCTGGATCAGTGAGTCATTTTCATCAACTCTGGAAAAATTTCAGCCATTCTTTGAAAAACATTTCTCACTCTCCTTTTGCTTTTCCTGTTGTGATTCCACTGACACATGTATAAAGCTGTCTAAAACTAACACATATCACTGCTATTTTTTCTGTTTTAAAGTTTTTCTTTCTGTATTACATTTTGGATAACTCCTTTGTTTTATCTTTATGTTCACTAACTTTTTCTCCTGGAATGTCCAACCTGTCCAATATACCCAGTATATCTTTCATCTCACATGTTATAGTTTACATCTCTAGAAGTTTGATATGGGTCCCCTTTCAGCTTTCCATGTCTCTACTTAACTTTTGAACATATGGTACATAACTATAAGTATTCATCACTTTGCTGATTCTAACATCTGTGTCATCCTTTGTCAGTTCCGGTCTAGTTTCCGTTGATTGATTTTTCTTCTCGTTATGAGTGTGGCTACAGATTCAAAACCTTTTGTCACAGAACATAAAAATGTCTTCCAAAAATGCTTCATCGTTTATCTTACCACCACCAGTAGGCGAGAGTGGTTGGCTCCCTCCCTATTCTGGGAGCACTGAGGTCTCTTGGTCTTTCTGCCAGTCTCAGAAGCTGACACTATTGACTCCTGTAACTGACGCTTACTGGAGACCAAATATCAGTTAGTGACAGATGGTGGCAATTCTGTGGTGTTCACACAGCTACAGTAGCTGCCCTCATGGTGTTTAGGGCCCTGTGGTATCTGTCATGTTTTTATTTACATTTTCATTGATTGCCATTGATGTGGGGTATTTGTCCTCAAGTTTACTATTTCTATTTCTTCTTCTACTAAGAGCCACTGAAAAGTTCTAACTGTATTATTCAGATTTTTAAAAATTCTCTAGTAAGAAACTATTATTAAGAATAGACATTCACTTTCATTTTTTCAATAATTAAAAAGAAGTTCTGCAAACATATGCATTTCCTCTATAATAATTAACCCTTGTATGTGATTTCTCCGAGGAAATGATTTACATTGACTCAAATATTTCTTTCTCTAATAAACGTAAATAGAAATTGATTCTGATGTGAAAACAATGCTCTTAAAGGCAAAAAAATTTGAATTATACAAAATATATTCATGAATACATATGATACACAAATTCACACTAAGGAAAAATTGTCATAAATATCTGACAACAACATGCAGTATAAATACGCTATATTTTTTAGAAATAATCACACAAGTTCTAAATACTGTTTTACCTACTAAAGAATGAAACAGTCAAGGAGATGAAACATTTCCCAATTCAGGCTGATTAAATATTTCTGGGGTAATCAGGCTGTCTCTATTGTAAATGTCCCATATACAAGATCATTAATTTATAATAGTCCAAGATCTATTCTTCAAAAGGTGAAAATATCAATTTTCACCATCATCAAACACTTGCTTACCCACTAAGGAGAAGCAGAGCTTTCAGGGGTGCGTAGTACTTACCTGGCTGTGAAGGTAAATGCTTGGAGCACTGGAGGGAGGAATGGGGCAAGCGCCATAAATGACCTGGTGTCTTTTCAGTCTTCACAGACAGTGTGAGGTGGGCAGGGAAAAGGGGCACCTAGGGCCAGGGACGTGACTTGCAGGTGTCACACAGCTAAATGGCATCAACCCTCTGCACATGATGGAGAGAGTGTCTACCACAAGCTTCATGATAAATGAGTCAGCGAACAGTTTTACTGCTCATGAAGAGCATAGTGGCCAGCACAGCCCCAGGAGGCCCACCCACCAGGTCTGCTGGCCTGGGGGCCCTGACTGACCTGTTTTGTGCAGATGGTCTCTGGCCACCTCAAACAAGCGCAGGTGCATATTGGTGATGGGGTTGAAGGAGCCACAGGCCAGAAGCACCACCGGTATTCGGTTCTTCATCTTGTCAAGCACATCGACGTCCTCTGAAGTGGCCACCCTGCCACTGTGAAGATGGAAACTCGTGTCAGGGATCTGGCTCAGAGACAGCTGTCCATGTTGGTGTCTCTAAACCACACCGTGGTGACTCACTACACGTTGGAAGATGACTGCAGAGGTAGTAGGAATATAGCATCGATGGAAAGATCACTGCGGGCAGGGACTGTGCTAAGCGCTGTCGAGGTACACGCTTTCTTTTGCCAAATCTCAACAGCTCCAAGTGCTGATGGTAGAACCTTCTGGGCCAGGACTGGAACTCAGCAGACCTCAAAGACCACATTCTGCTCTTAAGCTCTGCATGCTCCCTGGGCTCTGACGGGTTAGTGTGGGGTCAAAAGGAATCTGTAAGATTCCCATCAGTCACTTCTGATGGTCCAAATAGAACCCAGCAGGGTCTCAGAGTAGACTGCACTTTTGAAAAATCTTTCATTTTGAAATAATTTTAGACACATAAAAAGTTACAAAAAGCATGTACAGGTAATGACAACATATTCTTTACGCATATTCTCCAAATGTTAACATTTGAAGACACTTGCTTGACCATTCATTTTTCTTGCACACACACACACACACACACACACACCCATGAATGCTTACAGGTAATTTTTCCTAAAGTGTTTGAGCGTAAATTATAGACATGATACTTCTTTACCTCTGAATACTTCAGCATGTGTTTCCCAAAAACAAAGACATTTTGTTATACAACTACACAACAATGATTAGGATCAGGTAATTAACACTGTTACAGGACTATTTAGATTATATATCTTATTGTGATTTCATCCACTGTCCTTTGCCAGAGATCAGAGCACTCAGCGGCCAGAGCTTACCCTCACGCGGGCTCTCCTGCCTCCATCACGCCCCCTGGAGGTGGTGGGGAAAAGCTGCACTGGGGACCAGCTGTTCTGACCTCCACTTCTGATGTTTGGTGGCTGTGATGTCTAGGACAAGTCACATCTCTTCTCTGAGCCTCAGTCTCCTCATCTGCAAAATGACCCTGACAAGGGAGGAGACAGCAGTGCACCTGTGGTAGGAGGTTTAAGATGGCACCTAGTGCTGCTTGCCATCTAGCAGTCACCCGTCATCCTTCTCCTTCAGTGAGGACTTCACCTAGTGACCTGCTTCTAATGAACACGAAGTGTTGGGACATTGCCTCTGAGACGAAGCTACACAAAGTCTGGCTCACCTCTTCTGCTTTCTTTCTCATGCAAACAAAGTCAAGGTCCACAGGGCACAGGACTGAGGGAGGCCTTGCTGGCCAAACCAGGAGGGCCCGAACTGGCTGACCACTGTGCGTGAGTGTGGAAGCGATCTCCCTGAGGTCACAATTCCAGATGATGGAGCTGCCCTATTAGCACCAATCACAGCTGGGGGAGACTGAACCAGAGAGATAGTTCACTGTGTCTGGAATCCTGACCCACAGAAACTGTGAAAGAAGCTGAGATAATGGATACAAATAATAAACAAGTGTGTTGTTTTAAGCTGCTACAGTTTGGGAGTAATTTGCCACACAGCAATAGGTAAGGTAACACAGTCGCCAATAGGAGGAATGCACTTATTCCCTCTCTTACACCTGTTGTCACGGTGGTCTTGGCCGCAATTGTGCTGTTTGGAGGCAGCAGGGAGAGTTCTCAAGTCCCTGGGATCAGGACCTTCTCCGTATCTACGGTGATGCTGAACCTAAGGCCTTTGTATTGAACAATATCCTCAGCTCTGTTTTTTTAAATTATTATTTTATATTATATTGAGACAGGGTCTCACCCAGTTGCTAAGTTGCCTAGGCTGGGCTTGAACTTATGATCTTCCCGCCTTAGTTTTCCAGAGTGCACTACCATACCTGGTTTAAAAAACAGCTTTAACCTAGTCTCTGTTACCTATTTTCCAGTCACGCACTGCCTCCTGCTTTTTACTGCAGCAACAATGAATACTTGCCAGTACTTTCTTCGGGAGCGACCCCTGGCCTCATGCTTTGAGCTTCCACATGGGTCATTTTGGTTTCTCCCAACCAGAACATCCCTTGAGATTTAACGCAGATGATCACCTTGTTTATGATTTCAATCACTATTTACTGACTGCCTGCGAGGTTCTGTATCAGTTAGGGATGTATCTGGCTCTAAGTCCCAGAAGTATAACTGCAGGGCTTAAATAGTTCCCATTTGTTTCTCACAAAACAAAAAGTGCAGAAGTAGACAGCTGATGCATTGCATTATGGGCTGAAAGCTCTGAACTTTTCCCTTATAGTCACAAGACTACTGCTGAAGCTACGGCCATCAGATCTCAATCACTGCACACCAAAGGAGCAAGGAGCCCTATTAGACTGGCTGTCCCTCTAGTCAGAACACAAGCACTGTTTCAGAAGCCATGTCGTAGATTTTGCTTTTGTCTCATTGGCTAGAGCTACAAGGGAGTCTGGACAGGCTGCTATTTAGCCTCCAAACTTCTCCAGGCAGAAGCGCCAAGGAAAAGGGGTTTGGGCGCTGGATTAGTTAACCTGCAGTGGCTGGCACAGAGTTAGGGATGCAACTCTCTAGGAACTGAGTGTATAGAAGGCTGCTCAGATGGCATCTATGACGCCCACGTTGGATCAGCTAATCTCTCATTTATCTCCAATAAATCACATGCCATAGTCTATTGAAAAAAATACCCATGTGTGTTTCCCACATGCCAGCCAGAAAGCCACATGACAGCTTGGATGGTGTTTTCCAGATCTCAACTATAAGCAGCGACTGGCCCAGAGCAGGGCTCAGTAGAGGCTGAAGCAGGGTACTGGCCAGCTGGTCAGCATGCCTGCCTTCTGCAGGGGACAGGCCTAATGCACAGAGTCGCTGTGGTGGATGTACTCTGAGCTGCAGTGGGAAGATGTAGGCACTCAGCCTAGGCTTTGCCCTGGCTCTCCAAGCCTCCTTCAAGGCAGCAGTTAACACTCCCTCTTGCTGCCTGTGAACAAAGCAGGGTAGGAGCTGCGGAACTGCCACTGGTTTCTTCCTGGCGTGGTGGCTAAGGGGTTTACTGAGATATTATTTGCAGAGTCTGCTGAGCTATTCACAAGAGCTGCCTCCTGCTGAGTGCATCTAAAGAGGGTGGCTGTTTTTCACAGCTATTTTGAAGTCTTTCAATGTTCTATTTCATTTTGACAAAAACCTAAAATTTTAGAGCTATTGAAACTCACAACTGCAGCACCTCAAGTAACCTAGGGTTGTGATCCATTTTTCCAAAAGTTTCCATAAACTATAAATTAGAATGTTTGAATGGTGGCATCAGTGGCAGTGAAGTGTGATGCTGAGAAGACTAAATGACCTGCATTATGTGCCTTGCTTCTCTTCCGTGGCTTGCCTCTCATTCTTTCCCAGCCATATCTCAGGCTGGGGAACCCAGCGCGTGCGCATTCCAGGCTCAGTAGTGAGGGCAGTGCACCACCACCATCTGTGTACTTCAGCTGACTTCAGCGAAGGACCTTCCCAAGCAAAGGCAGAGAAATTCAGAGCTAGGGTTGAAACGGACTCACTCCAGGGGCCCACTAGGAGAATAAACTGAATTTGGGTGTAAGTGCAAACCACATCAGACATAAGTCAGGATGTGTGCGATAAAAGAGCTCCATCTGCCCATATCATCTAATAACGTCTAGCAAGTACGGGAGACGTTTGCTATTGGGAAAGGCTGCTCATCAATAAGCATTTAATGGAGGCCCACAGAGTGGGCAATAATTGCTGCTGAAGGATTTAACAAGTCGAAAATCTCTTCCTGAACTTTTCCATTAAACTGGAAACAAAGCTCTCCTGGGCTACCTCTGAGCTCTCCTTTCTCTCTATCTTATGCTACCCAACTTAACAGTCAGCTACCCAGCATTTCACCCAACTCCTGTGCAAACATGGTCATGAAGTAAATACCTCCCTCACCTTGGCACTCTGGCAATCCACCTTCAAGATTTTCTGCTTGGAACATGTAGCCTACACCATCTTTTCCACTATGCTAATGCTGTCCTGTTAAACACGATCACTTTCGTCTCATCAGCCATAGAAATGTCATTGCTTTTTAGGCTGTGCCTCTTACCCAAGTTGAAGGTAAATCCTAGTGAGTGGTCTCCCACTAGGATTCATCTTTGTCCCCTTACCTCCTATGACTGCGCCCAGCATATCCCAGGTGTTCAGGAAATGCTAGGCTGAGTGCCTGTCTCTACCAAGTGTTTCTGTCACACAGCTATCTTTTCTCTGTGGTTCTGTTCCACACAACTGGGCCTTCCAGAAACTCACCTTTATATTTCTTAGGGCTCTGAAGACCCCTCCCACCAAGCCCCTGCACCTGATTCAGACTGAAATCAAACCAAACAGCCCACACTGCGGTGCCATCTCCGCTGCCATGATCTCATGAGGGCTGCACAGTCTCCTGCACACTGAGATGCCCTGGAGAACTGAAAAGCTGATGGCTGCCACTGTACCAGCACAGGGTCCAGCCAGCTCCTTTCAGGTCCCCCTTCCCAGGTGCTGGGCTGCTCCTCTGAAGAGGCAGCAGTGGAAGTTTCCAGAGATTGTCCAGTGTCTGCATCATGGCCAGACTTTTGACACTTTCTCTGTAACCACTGGACAACTGTTTGTTAAGCAGTATCTACTAGCAGCCAGGCACTCTCTAGGCACTGGGGTACCAGGGAAGGCAAAGTGGATGGGCCCCTGTCCTCACACAGCTTCTAGTCATCTGCAGGATCGGCAGTTCATCATGGAATTGCCACAGGACAAGGCCAAAATCTTAACACCTCTCTGTGAGAGGCAGAATACCAGTATCCTGATGGCCACATCCTAATCCTCAGAATCTGTGACTATGTTATGGTGCACGGTGCAAGAGACTGTGATTACATGAAAGGTGCAGATGTGATTCCATGAAAGGTCTTGACATGGGCAGGGTATCCTGGGTTATCCAGTTCTATCATGAAGGTTCCTATAGGAGGTGTCAGGAGCAGACAGATGGAGACACGATGCACTGATGAAGCATGGTCAGAGAGGTGCTGGGAAGGTCATTCACTGCGCAATGCAAGAGGCCTCTAGATGCCAGGCCAGGCTTCCCCACCTTCACAGCTCACTTCTGACTTGCAGAACTATTCAAGGGTTTTCCCCATGGACTATTTAGCCCATATCCTCGTCTCCGACCATACTTATGCTGTATTGCACATACTTGATCACTTTCTTCTCATCAACCACAGAACTGTCACTGCTTTTTGCTGTGCCTCTCCCTCAAGTCACAGAAATGCATACTGTTACACACCACTAAGTGTGTGCTGGCTTGTCAGAGCATCTAGAAGCAGGGACTCAGAGCAGCTTTGGAGCTGTGGCGGGAGGGGAGTAGGAACTCAGACGGTGAGGAGCGCAATGAAGCCTGAGTTGGGCATGGGAAGCAGTTCCACGTGGCCTGGAAACCAGCTGAGGGTGGGAAGCGAACGGGAAGCTGTCAGTGTGGCACACTGTAGGTATGAACTGACGCATGAAGCTGAAGAGTGTGAAGATCCCGCAGGCTCCAGGGACTCTAGAGCTTAATTTTCTCCTAGGTAAGGAGAAGTCTCTGAAGAATTTTACCTGGGGGAGCACTCCTGTGCTCCCTGGAGGGTGCAGCAGGGAACCATGGGATGATTCCTGCTGCCCCTGGCCCTTCTGCCTGGTGAAGGTCAGTGGTCCCAGGATCCTGAAAGAGGTCTTTCCTATGGCTCACATTTCTCCTTGCTTGCAGATAGTATGGTGCTGGCCAATGCTCACATGCTCTCAGTCCTGTCTCAGTGTGCTTCCTCCCTCCCCTCTTGGCCCATTTGTTAGAGGCCTTCATAGAGATGCAGAAAGGAAGACCAGCCAGGAAGGTGAGGATCGCTCACTGCAGATGTAATGTAAGGATGCTCATTGCTTGGGAGGCAGTCAATTTACCTCTCCCTGCAGTGAGCGCCTGTAATGGGCCAGGCCAGAAACATGGCTGCAAACATCCTTGTTTATTATAGACATAAAGCAGATGGCTTCAGGCAGAATGGAAATAAGAGTCTGCAAACATCTTTCATTACACAGGCCCCTTGACCAGACTCCTCGTCTAAAAGAAAGCAAGTGATACAGTTTGTATTTGTGAGGTTGACAACCACATTTTTTAGGATCAGGGGTAATCATTTCTACCTGTGCGCTGAGTGTGTCAACTTCTTCAGGGCAAACAACCTTTGCACAAACTCCGGTACTTTCTCTTTTCAACTTTGTTGGATTCACCCGTTGTTGCTATGGGCACACAGTGCTGCTAAGAACAAAAGCGATGCAAGCCTTTTTTGTCAGTGTGAAGCTCCTCCACCAGCCACCCCTTGGAGGAAGCAAACAGGCCAATTAAGCACTCGTCCTAATTAGGAGCCTCCCAAGAAAGCAGGCAGTTTTCTGAAAATTCTTCAGTTTTGAGAAATTTCAGAAGATTTGAAGGAGCATGAGAAATGGAAGGGGTCCCCTGCAACCCCACACTCATGAGTCTGGGACTAATTTCAGCTGTGGCAGTAAGTAGAGTGACAGGTTTGGTACTATGCTAAAAAAAAAGCCTTCACAAGTCAAGGCTTATTCTCTCAACACACCTAGATGGGAAGGATTTGTGCTTGCATCCCAGTAAAAGGCCTAGTCACCTTCTTTGGGCCTCAGTGAGTCCCATGGAAAATGAAACAATTATGTGTATCTCTTGGAATGCTCACGAGGGTTACTGAGCTCAAGCCTCTGCATGGTCCTGGCCCGCAGGGAGTTATCCACAAATCTTACCGCCTTTCACTTTCCTTGCATTATGTTTAAACTTCCATTCCCTACATCTATCTTCTGACATTTGTTCATCTTATTTGAAAACACCCTCACCATCTTTCTAGTCACCCATGATCAAAACCTGGCAGGCCCTGGGCATGTACTCAGCACGATCCCGCTGTCAGGAAGGTCACGCGTACCAGCCTTGGGAGACGTCGCCATTTCCTCCTGAGGAAGGCAGCCCCACAGCCCACTGCCACAACTCAGCTCTAAGCGTCACTGTGTCCCTGGACGTGCGTATGAGTCAACACTGAGAAGCACAGGAGCAGGTGGTCTCATGTCATTCTGGTAGAAACAGCATCTTCTGAAGACGAACAACAAATATCCCCTTACGCACAGCCCATTTGCCAGGTGGGAACAAAGCAAGCAGAAGAAGGGTAGGAGATGAAAAGTATCCGGGGTCTGTTGTGAGGAAGGCAAAGTGACAAACAGTTAAAATCACAACTTTCCAGCTACTGTGCTAGTGCCTTGGAAGCAGAGGGAGAAACAAATCCTGCTCCTGCTCTCAAGGTTAAAATCTAGCAGGCGGAACAAACGTCCTGGGCCTCAGGCAGGGCAGAGTCTGCTGGTGACCCCCAGCAGATTTTGCTTCCTCTGCAAGCACAGAATCCTTGTCTTCTTCACACCAGGGCAAGGCATGTGACTAAGGTCTGGCCAGTGAGCTATGGGCAGAGGGGTAGGTGATACATTTGGGAATTCTCTTTGAATGGCAAAGCCATGCCTCTCTCCCTTTTCCATTCCTCTGCCTAGAATGTGATGACCGGAACATGGTGGATGATGGATACTGAAGACAAGGACAAACTCATGTTTGACACAAAAGAAACTGAGAGAAGCTGCCATGATAGTGCCAGATGGCCTATCTCCAGGTATCTGTACCTAGGGGGAAATTACTGGACTCTTCTAAGCCATCATTGTCTTCTATATGCAGCTGAATTTAATTCTAACTTATATACTGACTTCTACTGAATGTTTATTGAAGCAGTATATAAATAAATGGAAAAGTATGTCAACTTTTGGAAGTCTCTATTGCCCTAGTTAAATCTATTTTATATGCAGTGCCTTAAATACGTATTGTTTGCAACAGAAAATACACCGAAGGAAAAAAAATCTACCGTAACTTAATTTTTTGTATGAATTTTTCATGGGAGAAAATAAAAGCCTTACTCAGGACTCCGGAAGTCTGAAATGTACAGCAGCAAATCTGTTTTTCTGTAGATCACAAAAACAGGCTCTGTCCTATATGCATTCCCCCAAAACAGATTCATTATGGTGTGTTGTCACACTCTGCTTCGAGTGGGCATTTGCCATATGGCTTGGCAGTTTAATGGTTTTCTGATACTTGACAAAATGAAGCACAATCATTTTTGCAAGGAGCTTGCATTCCTAGATGGGTCTTTTCCAAATAACAGCTGTGCCTCAAAATTGAGTTACTCAATTTGCAATTTGTGGACACAATACTCAAACATTTACAAGTGAGTAAAACCTCAAGTCACTTGGGCTATTTCCAGGTTTCAGAGTTTATGAAGTTTTTAGCAATGTTATGATTGTGCAGCTGTCAACAAGCTCAAGCCAACATCTCTGGATCACCAGACTCTGCAGGGTGCAGTGATGTCCAGCTTATCAGCATGCCATATGGAGTGGCCATAAACCTGGGGGGAAGACCGTGAGATTGGGAAGCCTCACCCCAAAACCCACAGACTCAATCCCTATACCTTTCCCTCCATTCCTGATCACATTTGTGCAGATGATTCCCAAATCTAAAGCTACAGCCCTAGGGTTGATTTTGCTTGTGGGTCCATACAGGTCCACAGATGTCCACTTGACAGCAGCCTGGTAACAAACTAGACAGATACGGAAGCAAAACCAGTACATGCAAATACTTACTGAGTGACGCTGAGTGACCACACTATCAGTCAAAAGAAACCAGGTGGGCTGTATTAATAAACAATCCCAGAATCTTAGTGGTTTATAACAATAAGATTTGATTCCATGTTCCTATTTTGTATCTTTCCCACAGTAGTTAGGAGCTTTGCTCTGTGTCATTGTTGTTCCTCAACTCAGAACTAAAAAGAATAGATTAACCACTATCTGAATTATAATCTGTCACTGTAGCAAAGAAAAAGAGCTCTCGGAGGTCCTTTGATAGCAATTTTACACTTGCTCCCAAATTGGCATGTGTCACTTCCACAGACTCCACCCTCCTAATACAGTGAGTGAGAAAGTACAGCCCAACTCTGTGTGAAGGCAGCGGGCCAGAAACATCTGGTGAATAGCTATGCTTACCCAACTGAGTGTACCAACCATCGAGAGCTTCAGCAGTCCATACGGAAATCAGAGATAATCACATAAGCCTCCAAGAATTGCCATCAAGGTAACTGGAACTGATCCACAGAAAGCACTCATGGGAGGGTTTCCTTTCTTTTCCCTATGTTCAAAACATCCCTGCCTGACTGTCTCTACTCCTTTTCAGAAAAAAAAAAACTCCACCATTTTTCTATTCATTCATGATTAAAACTGATCAGTGAGTTATCATATCTCTTCATTCCTCCTTCACACCCATCCTCCTCAATACTGTCAGCCTCCAAGGGTACTCAATATTCCCTAGATAAGGTCTTCACTTTCCAATGCTAATGAGCCCCTTCTACTGTAGGATTCCACCGCATTATTATATTTTTTTTGTCAAATAAGAAAAATGAAGTCTGGCTCTCTTAGTCTCCCTCATTACCAAAGGCAAAGCACTAAGAGAGCAGGGACATTTATCAGAAGACCATCTTGCAGAATAAAGGAAGACCTGATGTAAGACCTCAGGGTGCACCAGAGGAGGTGAGTCCCAATGTGGACAGGGTTCCATGACATAGACATGGTCACTGGAGTCCACACCAGAGTACAATGCTGCTTACAGAAAGGGGCAGTTGATGCGGGCTGGGAACCTCCAACCTGGTCCAATGAAGACTCTCACTCTTGCTTAGGCATGAGAAACTCTGGAATCACCTCCTTGCCTCCAACTTGGCTTGACTACAATCTAACCTCCATAAACTAAGCAGATTAACTAGTCTTAACACTTAGGCTTAATGTATCAAACTAATATGACAAATTTGAAGGTTTCCTGAAGCACTGTGTAAAATTTGGGCATTTAGGCAGACCTGATAATAAATCTTGTCCTCACTGGGCTTTATTTACTAGGCCGTGTCCTTCATCTGGCATCAGGACTTTGGAGGCTCTGCCCCTGCTCTGCTTCCCTGTCTCCCTACCACCTCTGACTGCCTACTTGGGTTCCATGCCACTTTTCCTGCAGAGCTTCCCTGGGTGGCTCTTTGGAAGCTGGTTCTCCTCCTTGGATCTCATACATGATACACTCACTGTTCCACATTGCTGAGGCCCCAGTCTTTTCTTGCCGAGTATGCCGTGGGCATGGAGCCCATGGAGTCGAATGCAGTTTGGAGGGAATATTCAGTATGGAGGGAAAGTGAAAAGTAGATCAAATTGGAGCTGGAGGGCAGCAGTAACTTCACACCAGGGTGGAGGCTAAAGCAGGTAGAAGCAGCTGAAGAAGAAACTCCCCCAAATTAAAATGCAGAGCCACTGGCTTGTCTATCCCCCACCTTCCCATTCTTGCCTTCAGTCCTGGGCATGTCCTGGTTTGCCCAGTGTACTAATCCCTTGACAGTTTCTGCCTCCCAGCTAGGGTGTCAGCTTTCTTCTAAATTTAAAGCATCCTCTCATCCCACAAATTGGGTTACTAATTTGGGTGGGCTCCATGCTAGGTCTTGATTTCTGATTCCCAATTTGGAGGCATCAAGTTGACTTTGTTTGTTTCTTTGTCTGCCTCTGGCGCCTGCTCAGGGCTTTGTGCACAGGGGCTCTGCTCCACACCAGCAGTGGGCAATATGCCACAGTGCAAGTTGGAAAACAATCCTATACTATCTATAGCCATGTGGCTTCTCTTTGTGGACAAAATGTAGAAACAACTGTTCATGCGTCATAGCCATTCTAGTGCTCAAACCACAAACCTATCAGCTAATGAGGCTCCTCCCTCTCCCTACTCCCAAGAGCCTATCAATTCTACCTCTGCAGTATCTTCACTCTCCATCTCTATCACACACCACAGTCCTCGGATTGGGGCTCATTATTTCTTAATTGGGCCTGACTCTACTCTTGACCTACTTGACCTACTCTTGATCTCACCTCCCCTAATCCATCCTCCCCACTGCTGCTCCTGGAATATTTTAGTATGAATATCTGGCTCTATGTTAAAGCTGCCTCCTCCCCTTTTGCACTGTGCATAGTGTTGAAATTCCCAAGCATAACATCCACAGCCCCTTACAATCTTCTCAGTGCCTGGTTCCTTGGCCTCATTACTCTCAAACCCCTTCCACATGTCTGCTCTACCAAACACTTTCCAGGCTGCTCTGAGCACTGTGATCACTTTCATCCAATTATGCCTGGCTAATGGCTGCAACACTAACGGTCCACTTCCTCCAGGAAGCTTTTCAGGATCTATTCTTCCCAAGGTGAGCTGGGAAGATTCTGACAAGGAGGGAAAAACTGCTGAGGAAAATAGGGTGACAGCTGTCTTTTCTGTCCTACCATCAAACTTGTTCCTATAGTTCAGCCACATCACCTTAGACTGAATTTTAGTACCAGTCTTATAATGAAATGTAAAAATTTTAACAAAGATCACCTTGTTTTAGCTTGCTTGCTCAATTACTTACCCCAAAAGAAAATAAGTTTCCCTTCTCACCAAGTTCCTCAAAGGCACAGGAGGACACCAGGGGGACCCTGAACCATGAAGAAGGTGGAAGTGTGGCCAGGATTTGCAGGAAGACAGAAGAGACTAGTGTACCATGGTGAATCACAGCAGAGGAGGACATGGGCAAGAGCCTGGAAGCTCAGGAGTAGGTTTTTGCTTGAAAATTTCACTGCTCACAACATAACCAAGTTCAGAGCCATGCTTGCCAATTGCATGGAATATAATTTCCTCTAGATATAAGCCAAGCAGCCCACCTTCTTTGTTTAGTGAGCTATGAACAGACTGCCATTGTGCTGAACAGATAATTGCAAATTTGGGGAGTGATCTATGAAGTGAGAGCAGACCTGAGCCAGGTTCGGAACTCTGGTTAAAGTTTTTAACTGAGTTCATCTAACATATATTTAATATGTTAGATGAATTACACACTGTATTATATAGGTTGGCAATTAGGCCAGGATGGTGGGTAATTCACAGTAACAACTCTAGTCTCTATAGTCTTAAATGGAAAGACTTTATTTGGTTTCTTTCCTCAGTTACTGCTTTAGAATCCACTTGTAAGTCTGGCGAAACATGCTTTGTCCATGTCCCTCTAAAGCCTTTGCATGGGCTGAGTTTCTCATGAACACAAGGATATGCTCACTCAGTGACAGTCATGGGGCATTTCTTCTGGCTTTGAACTGAAGCGACCTGTGCTTATACTTAGGGGACCTCTGGGATGGAAATCTGACATTCATAAGCTCTAGGACCTTTAGCAAGCTTTCCGCTTATAAAATAAAAAATAAACCAATGCTCACCGATGGGGGTACTGTGCAGATGTATAAAATAAAAAATAAACTGTATAAAATAAAAAATAAACCAATGCTCACTGTTGGGGGTACTGTGCAGATGAACTAAGACACCCGAGGACTCTGCCTCCTTACACATTACTGAGAGGATATGGCTCTATTTTGTGCAATCAGGAAGTAGGATTCACATGCACTAATCCTGTCAAGACACCTCTGTCTGTGACAGACTCCAACTTTCCCAATAAGAACAAGCCAAATGAAGCCACCATCTGTCTGAAGCATTCTGCCCTGCACAGCACAGAATCAGGAAGTGAGTTTTTCAGCTGATTTGTTCCTGGGATGGACTGTTCCACACCTCATCAGGTTTTACGTGACATAACACTCTAGTTGACCCTGTACCAGGTTTCCTCTGACAAAGTGAAAATCTGACTTCCTTTCTATGTGTGTTACAGTTTGATTCTGAAATATCCTTCAAAAGTCTCAAGGGTTCAGAGATGGATTTGGGGGAGGGTGATGGGATCATGAGGACTCTGATTTAATTAGTTGATTAATGCATTCAAAAATCATATTTGATGGCATTTTCAGGAGGTAATGGAACCTTAGAGGAGGTGGAACCTAACTTAAGGGAGTTAGTTTCAAGAGTCTGTCTCCTTAGGCACTGTATTTTGTCCCCAAAACCCTTCCCTCTGGCTCTTTCTCTTTCTTTTTTTTTTAAATTTTATTTAAAGAGAAAAAAAAGCAATACAGAAAAAAGGGTAGAAACAATACAGAACCTCAAAAAAAAAAAAACCCCATAAATCACTAGTTGACAAACCACATACTGTCCTCCCAGAAATAGCTGTTCATGTTACAAAATTAAGGCATACAAAGTGAACACACAGTGAGGCTGCAGTTACCAAAAAAAAGGATGGAATAAAGCCAATTGAGACAGTATAGTGAAATTGGCACAGAACATCACAGCAGGTCACCAGGACAACAGTAACAGGCAACATTGTATATCTCGTTGTCTTCACAATAGCTGTTCTTCTACTAGGTAGAGCAAAATCAAAGAAATACACAACATTATAGAACACATCAACACAGTATTGAATAGAGCAACACCATTAATCAGGACAAAGCAAAACGGCGATAAAAATATCTGCCTTCAGAGGTAGTAGAAGGAAACTCCCCCGACTTGCTGTACCAAATATGGTCACTTCCTAAGAGATACCCAGATTCCTGGATCCCAATTGTTACGGGGGAGGGGCTCTTTCTCTTTCTGCTTCCTGACTGCCATGAGGTAAACATGTTTCCTTCACCACACCCTTCCGCCATGATGTTTCTGTCTTGCCACAAGCTTAAAAGCAATGGAGCCAGCTGAGAGTGGACTGAAACGTCTGCAATTGTGAGCCAAAATAAACTTTTCTTCCTTAAGTTGTTCTTCTCAGTATTTTGTGAGAGAAAGCTGCATAAGGCAGTGGATGACTCTGAAAACCAGCAAAAGGTTAATTTGCTTCTGTGATTTCAAAACAATAATGTATCTGCTACACCCTGGCTGATGGTCTCTTTGCAAGGCTATTGTGACGAATGACAATGTATCAGTGTGCAGGACACAAGCTTGTATTCCCTGTACTTGGACCGGAGAAACTGCCAGAGGTTCAGGGAAGGATCAGCCTGGCTAGGACAAAAGGTACCTCCTGAGCTTTATTCACGGCTAGTGGGGTACAGCTAGATTCCAGTCAGGCAAAGCAATGACAGAGTACTCTGTACCCAGAGATTGAGGTTAAGCCCAGGGGAAACATCTGGAAGTACTGACTCTAAAATTAAGACTGTGAACCTCCATCTCATAGGCATCTAACTTGTGTGAATTCACGTGCATATGCTGGTTTTATTAAATCAATACAATAGTAACCTGTATAAAATAAAATGTAGGCTGAAAAATTAAGTTCACTGTCTTCCATAAGCAGATATTACAGTATAAGCTGAACCAAAAGAATCTGCTAATTCTTCCTTCAGCACAGGGACCTTCTTTTTCCTGGCTAGCAAACCCTGATTTTGTTCACGTTCAGAGACAAGAAGCACAGACGGGAAACACAGTGCTGCACCCACCATGAAGGTCCCATTCCTTCTGCCAGCGATTGATCAGATGTGGGCATGTGACCTATTTCTGGCCAATGAGATGAGAAGGAAGTAACTGGAGGATAAACTTCCCTTGTGATGATAAAGCAATGACAAGAATGGCCTTTTTACACGTAGCCACCTGATATTTGACAAAGGGGCTAAACATGTTCACTGGAGGAAGGATACCCTCTTTAATATATGGTGTTGCAAAAAACTGGCTCTCCACATGCCAAAGACTGAAAGTAGACCCATGCCTATCACCATGCACTACACTAAAATCTAAATAGATCAAAGATCTAAATATTAAAACAGAAACACTAAATCTATTGGAAGACAAGGTAGGTAGAAATCTTGGAGACATAGGGGTAGGCAGAGAATTCATGAACAAAATGCAAATTGCATGGGAAACACTTCAAAGAGTCAACAATTGGGATCTCATATTATTGAAAAGTTTTCTGCACTTTAAAAGAAATCACCAACAAAGTGAAAGGAAAACCCAAAGAATGGGAAAGAATTTTAGCCAGCAACCCCTCAGACAAAGGACTTCTACCAAGAACATATAAAAATTGAAAAACATCAAGCCCCTCAAAGTCAAATACCTTCTCCAAAAATGGGCATCGGAGATGAACACACATTTTTCAGATGAAGATATACAAATGGCAAATAAATACATGAAGAAATGTTCACCATCACTGGTCATTCGAGAAATGCAAATTAAAACAGCATTGAGATTTCATCTCACTCCTGAAAGAATAGCTGCCATCAAGAAATCAACTGATAACAAATGTTGGTGAGGCTGAGGAGAAAAAGGAACACTGCTCCACTGTTGGTGGGAATGTAGACTGGTGCAGCCACTATGGAAATCAGTATGGAGAATTCTCAGAAGACTAGGGTTGGAAGTTCCATTCAATCCAGCTATTCCTCTCCTGGGTATTTCCCCAGAAAAACTGAAAAGGTCATATCACAGTGATATATGTGCACCCATGTTCATAGCAGCACAATTTGTAATAGCTAAATCTTGGAAACAACCAAGATGCCCATCAACCGCAGAGTGGATGAAAAAGATGTGGCATTTTTATACAATGGAATGTTACTCAGCTATAAAAAGGATGATCTTGAGGCCTTCATAGGTAAATGGAGGCAATTTGAGACTATCCTCATTAGTGAAATAAATAAGAATCATATTTGTAAGTATCACGTCATGTCTCTAGTGTAAAAAGTAATAAGAACTGTAGGAGTAATAAAACCCAAAATATGTAAGTGCTATTAAAAAAACAGAGGAAAAGAAAGTGCTCTAAAGGATATAACTGCATGTAAGTTTAAGTGTGTAAGACTGATAACCATATTACTAAGTTTTTGTTGGATTGTTGAACAGAACTGTTCGCATTCTCACTGTTTGAATGTCCACTTTGTATGCTTTCATTTTGTAACATGAACAACTATTTTTAAGGTGACAATATATAGTTTATCAACTAGTGATTTCTTACTGTTTTTTTTTTTGAAATTCTGTATTATTTCCACCCTTTTTTCTGTTTTGCTTTTTTTTCTCTTTAAATAAAATTTTTAGAAAATAGCCTTTTTCTGTCTTTTCTTGCCGCCCTGCCCTGGACAGTGTGGTGTAGGATGTGGCGCTGCCCTGGCCTTTCTATTCCCTGAAGAGAAGGTCTATAGAACCATATTAATTGTGTAACACCTCTGTACATGCTTATTATTATATGAGTTGCTAAAATACATTCACTAATGAGGCTATGACTGTCGGATACTTGATGACTTGTGGCTCGAAGCACCCATGATAGACCTCAAGACACCTCAGTTTTTGCCCTTAATACATAGTGTGTGCACTATTGTGGGCCAACTATGACTCCAGTATGTAAATAAGGGCACTTCCTGCATGATTTGGCCCCTAGAGTCAAGGCAGTGAGCTTATCTGGAATGTAACTGACTGGACACCTTTTGGTGTCCTGGGGTGGAGATGGTATGCTGAACCTTCCCAGGCACTTTACTGGGAATTTTCCAAGGATTATTTTTAACCAAACATTTTTTTTGTTGTTTGTTTGGTGTTTTGTTTGTTTTTCTTTTTTTTTGACACTGTGATCTTATCACTAACCTTGGAGGAAGCTTTTTCTTGAGTCTCTTAGCAAACTTCTCTTAACTGCATTCCATGTTCCCCAGGTACCATAGGCACCTTGCTGAGGGCAGTTCTGTATGTTGGAGAATGGTCTTCAGCCTTGATTGTTTCCTATGGAACACTCCAGCTCTCCACCAGGATGGCGGCAGCCTTGCTTTCCCACCTCAGTGCTGGCTCTGCCCCTATGTTGCTTTATGACCCAACAAAGCCTAATAACTTGAAAAACTCTGTGTTCTGCACCTCCAATGCCTCTGCTCCTACTGGGCCTCTGCCGTGAATCCCAGAGACCACCTGAATGGTGGAGCCATTTTTACCTGATAAATAGACATTCCTCCTGCAATGCCTACTATACATCAGACTGTCCATAAAAGATCTCTTCCACCCAAAAAGAACAGCAAAATAACCTGACTGAAAAGTGGGCAAAGGATTTGAATAGGCATTTGTTCAATAGCCAATAAGCACAAAAGAAGGCTCAAATTATTAGTAGTTAAGGAAATGCAACTCAAAACCACAAGGAGACACTACCTTTTTGTCCATTAGAATGACTACTACAAAAAAATAGAAAATAAGTGTCATGAGGATGTGGTGAAATAGGAACCCTTGTGCATTGTCGGTAGAAACACACAATCATGCAGTTTCTATGGAAAACAGTATAGTGGTTCCTCAAAAGATAAAATATAACATTACTCTGTGATCCAGAAATTTATTCTCTGAGCATACACCCAAAAGGACTGAAAATGACAACAGAAACAGGTATTTGTATATCCATATTCATGGTAGCATTAATCACAAGAAACAAAAGGTGGATGAATTCTGACTGACCTTCAATGGATGAATGGAAAAACAAAATATACATTGTACATATTCACATATGGGGTGATTAAAAAGTGAATGTTTAAATTTAAAAAGTGTGTTATAATAAAAGATGCATTGCCATTATTACCCTCAAAATACTCTCTATTGCTTGGAACACACTTATCCATCAGTTTAGTCACTTTCTGAAGCAGTTCTAGAAGTCTTTTTTCATGTTTTTATGTGGCACAATCAAAAGTACTGTCAACACTGCTGCTAAGTGCCGTCCAATAGGAAGGCAGGCTCGTAAAAACACTACCAAGTGTCTTCTATCCGATTCACTGGATGCCGTAATGCGTGACTGCTGGCTCTTCGCCAAAGTCAAAATGATCATGAAAGGTAAACACTTAGAGTTGATTGAGGACATCAAGGGATTCACAATAGTGTAACTAAGGACACTCAGGAGCAAGGACTTCCAGAACTGCTTCAGACAGTGGCAAGAATAATTTTGATGTGCATGTTTGAAGGAAGGGAGAGAACATTTGGGGGAAATTAATGACAATGTGTATTTTATTGCGATAAATTTTTAAAATCTTTACATGTACTGCAATTTTCAGTGTCACCTTGTATGTGTGTATACATATACACATAAATATGTATACAGATAATGGAATATTATTTTTGTCTTAAAAAAGAAGGGAATTCAGACACTACAAATAGATGAATCTTGAGAATATTACACCAAGTGAAATAAGGCAGTCACAAAAGGACAAATATTGTATGATTCCACAACGAATACAAGGTACCTATAAAAGTCATTTTCATAGAGACAGTAAGGTGGTGGTATCGGGCTTTGCGGGAGGGAATAGGGAGTTTCTGTTTAATGGGTACACAATTTTAGTTTCAGCAGATAAAACACATCCTGGAGCTGTAGTTACACAACAGTGCTAATGTCAATGTACTTAACTATTGAACAGCACACCAAAAAATGGTTCAGATGGAAAATTTTATATGTATTTTCCATAATTAAACATTTAAAATAAAAGCCCTTCTTTGTTAAGCTTTCACTGATGCCATACTCCATTTCTCTGTGATTACTGTGGCATAGGCAATTCCATTTCAAAATAATCCTGATAGAACTGAAAAGCACTGCTTTGGTTCCTTGTTTTCTGTTCAATTAGGATTAACTTTAAAGTCAGTTCTATTTAGGGCAGTTCAATGAGTGTGCAAATAAATCTCTTTTTACCTTATAGCAAATTTGAGCTCTTCAACCATAATCAACCTAATTGATAATACACTTGGACTGAAGTATGACAAGAGCATTGAAAATAAAGAGGAGACTTCAGATGCTTTCAGGAAACAAGCAAAAGTTAGTTCAGGGACATGAGAATGAAACTAAGTCTCACACCTGACCTATCATTTGGAACATTAAATGCAAAAGGCAATGAGCATGCCTGTATACTTCTAGAGAAAAAGTCTAAGTCTAGAATTCTACATCTGGCTAGACTACTAATTAAATATGAGGGTAAAATAAGCCTTTTTTGTCTTAGATATGAAAGGACTCAAAGTGTACCTCTCGGGTCCCCTTTCTTCTTTTTCATATTATTTTTTTGCAGTGCTGGGGAATCAAATCCAGAGTTTGGTACAAGCCAGGCAAGCACTCCACCACTGAGAAATACCTTTGGCCCCTTTCGGATACTCTTTCCTAGCAAGTTCCAGCAAAACAAAGGAGGAAAAAACAAAAAAAGATAAGACATCCAACTCAGGAGGAGGGAGAAATTAGAATGAGAGTTGTACAGGCTGGAGAGCAAAACCCAAGCTAGAGCGTGAGAATGTGAGCTCTAAGAAAGGAGGTGAATGCTGGACAGGGTAGGTAAATGACAACAACCACAACAAATTTAAGTAAAACAAAACAAAAAACCCCCTATATAAACAATATGGGCTAAATGTTATGTACATTAAAAGGATCTAGTTTTAAGCCTTAGATGGAATATAAGAAAATTCATTTGACCTTGATATTAAAATTTTTCCTTTATGTGATTCAAGACTACTTGACCTACGCATGAACATAAGTGAGGTCATAAGGATCTAAATCCTGCTTAATGGTGTTCAATATTTAGAGTCGATCTAGTGAAAATATACAAAGGCTTTGCTGTGATGTCAGCAATTGGCAATGTAAGAATATAGCTCCTGGAAGAGAAGCAGGGGGAACAAGGATGATAGGAAGAGTTACTAATATTTTCCTCCTGTCACAGGGAGGGTCTAGATCAGTGATGGAGAATCTTGCAGAGCTTTCAGTGCTGCAAACATCCCGCTGCAGCATGCATACCATAGATTCGTCACCACAGGCCTTGACACTGATTAAAGGTGATGGATAAGAAATAGAGATCTGGTGGTGAATAACAAACATGGAAAAAATAGTGCTTAAACAAGATGGTGCCTAAACTTCTTTTTCACAAAATGAAGCTCAAAGATAGTTCACAGCTACTGCTACCAGCTCTGATACCATTAATATCCCAGGATCTCTCTAGACTTAAAAAAAAAAAATCTACCATTCTTAGACCATGCCTTTCAGACTGTCTACCATTAAGATAACCACATGGCCAGAAAGGATTGTTGCATTTCTACACATCGTATCTGTGCTCCAAGAACTATATTCTATAGTTTTCTTCTAGCCCTGTCTGACAATTTCTGCTTATACCTCATGGCCAGTACACAGTGACAAGGAAAGCTATCACAAGAAATATTCAGAAGTATATTTTTTTAAAGATGGAATACAGCTGCTGTAAAGAAAACTGGGTTTGTTTTAATAAGAAAGAACAGGAAGATGGATAATAGGTAAACAACTTGCAATCTGTGACTCCAGACATAGAAGTATATTATCTAAAGTAAAAAGGTGACATATAACAGACTAAAATTATAATGGAAACATCAAAAATGAAAGGCAGGAGGAAGGAGGGGGTATAGAATATAAATAAGTGAAATCTTTATCTCTCATAATAAAACTCAGTGGCATAAAATTTAGAGTTGTACATTTAACTCCCCCAAATAATTAAAAGATTCAAGGAGCTAAAGGAATTTGCCTTTGGCAAGGGGAGGGAGGTATTGGGTGGAGTTGTAATTTTTCATGAAAAGCCCTTTTGTCTTACTTGATTAAAAAAGAAACCATGAGTATATATTACTTTGATTAAAAATATCAGTGTTTATTTTATTGAGAAGTGAAGCATCACTGTATTTTCTATACCCCTGGCAATCTGCTTCTATGGTGGACACTGGAGGTATGTTATTTAATATTGGTCACTGGCTTACAAAGTGACAAAAATAGCCACATTTGGGGCTTGTTTTATTTCACTTCTAGTCAATTCACGACCTTTAAATCTTATCCTTTCACATGCAAAATTCTTCATAAGCAGAAACACTCTGGTACATGCATCACTCTTGATTAAGGAACAGCAAATCTGTCTGAAATGAGGTAGCCAGCATCTCCCCCATTCACTTCCCTGGGCCGCCGCTGTCTGCCTGGGGACCTTTCTGCAGGGAAGTATGTTCTCCGCCTGACTGGTCCGCACTCTCACATCCCAGTCCTAATGTCTCCATAATATATTAGCAAGCAGTGGCCAAAGGGAGTTCTGCTGAAATAGGCAGTAGTTTGGGCCATTTTGGACTAAATCCTAGAATGCACACGATAATGCTGAGTGATGCAGTTTATTTTATGAGCACACAGGTCTACTGTGAAATCAGTAAATGGAAGTAGAAGACATTAGTATTCACGTGACAGGGCAGGGCCAAGTCAAAAGCTGTAATAGGTCTTTGACAGTGAAGCCAGGAGCCTGAAGGAGCAGGCCAGTTAAATGTGTATTCACGAGCCTCATCGTTGTATTGGATGCTATGCTTGAATTATGGCTCAGTACTCTCCTTTGTTTTCAAAACAGTGGAACATCTGTGCCCAGCTGAGCAGATTTTAAAATGTTTAGGTGTGGTTTGAGTAGCAGGAAGAAAGGGGAAAATAGAGATGGAGCAGACAGGTTACCAATTTCCTCCTGGCTAGGGCATATGAACTCACACAGCTAAATGCTCTCAGGTTAAAAAGAAATGACAGGCACATTTTCACTTTAATGTGCTGCAGTTCTGCCTGAAATGCATGCCATGCAATCTCTAGTTCGAAGTATTTGTCAGTCAGAGAGTTTCTATCTGATCTTGACTCTGTCACCCCACCTTTGAAGCCAATTTTTCAAAACACAAAAGAAAATAACTCCCCTTTCCTTGTGAATGAAAATACTCTTTCCAAAGAGTTCAAAGAAAATACCATATCAGCAGAAAGTTAAAATGTACTGGAAAATGGATCCAAAAACCTTATCACAGTAGGCTGAACAATATACCCCAAAGATATCAGGTCCTAATCCCTAGAACCCATAAATATTACTTTACTTGGAGAAAAATCCTTTGTGTTTGTGATTAAGTTAGAGATCTTGAGATGGGGTACTAAATACAATTACACATATCCTTACATGGGAAGGCAAAAGGAGATTTGACATACACAAAGAGAAAGCTATGTGAGAGAAAAATACTGGCCTTGAAGAGTGCAGTGATGTGGCTGCAAGCCAAGGAATGCCTGCAGCTACCAGAAGGTGGAACAGCCAAAGAACCGATTCTCCCTAGAGCAGTGATGGCAACCATTTTAGAGCTTTAAATGCTAATAAACAGCATGCAAGCCTTAGGTTTACCACCACTTCCCTAGAGCTTCCAAAGGGAATGTGGCCTTGCTGACACTTTGCTTTTGGCTTGTGGGAACTGAGTTTCACTTGTGACCTCCAAGCCTGTGAGAAAATCTATTGTTTTAAACTATAAAGTATTCTTTGCAACAACTATAGAAAATTGATACAGTGACAGAAGTATTGGAAGGAAGAGTTTTCATTTATACAAAAACTATCCAAAATACAGGTTTTTTGATGGTATTTGCCAAAATTTAACTTCATACCCCAAGCATGCAGATTTAAGAGGGTTGAATGCTAACACAAGTTAAGAAAAGTAGCAAGCTCTCACTCTAGGCAATGACCCTTCCTAAAGCAGGAGGCTGAGGACATATCATTTTCTTTCTTTTATCATTTCAAAAAATTTTTTTAAAAAATAAAAGCAAAACAAAACTTGTTCAGTTCTTAAAGCTAACATCTGAACAGACAAGTGTGCAGAGGCTAGAGGAGATCAAGGATTTTAGAAATGCCCCTCAGGCAATGACCTCATAGTTGAGTTTTATTTGTATAGGTGTATGTACATGCATGCATAAACACATACGTATATATGTGTACAGCACATCTTCAAACAAATGCAGTGTAATTATTAATAAACGTGGCCAGATGTCTACCAACATATGTTATCAGGCTATTTTCCATAGGCTTACTGCCACTTATGAAAAATTAGAGATTCAAATGTCTACAAACAAGAGAATGATTAGATTTCATGTAACACTATGCAGCTGTTAAAAACAGTAACATAATGCTACAGGTACTTATGGGGCAGATTATTAATGAGTAAATAGTAGGGGAAGGAATGCAAGCAGCATATAGTATTATAATATTATCACATATTATTAAAGAAAGAAGTCTAAATTGCTGTAATATACAGAAACAACACAGAGTGCATATATACCTATATACATTTATAAATTCATCAAATGAGTGCACATCTAACAGTGAGTCATTAAAGAAGGAGCAGGGCTACCTGTAAAGAGACTGCAGCAGGAATGAATAGACTTGGGCCTTCTCCATATTATTTTATATTAATGACCTTTTTCCATAAGAGTGTATGATAGTTCCTCCTTATTCAGTGTTTTTCTTTCGTGTATCAGCTACCTACAGTCAACCTTGGTCTAAAAATAGTAAGTGGAAAATTATAGAAATAAACAATTTATAACTTGTAAATTTCATACTGTTCTGAGTAGCATGATGAAAGCTTGTATTGTCCTGCTCCATGCTGCCCAGGACATTACTCATCTTTGTGTCCAGTATATACACATGGTACCTGCTATTTGCCTATTAGTCACTTAGTAGCCATTTTGGCTACCATACTGATTATGGTATTGCACTGCTTGAGTTCAGCCTTTATTTTACCTAATAATGGCTCTAAAGTTCAAGAGTAGGGATGCTAGCAACTCACCTATGCTAACAAGAAGCTCAAAAGTACTTTAAGTAAAAGATGAAAGTTCTCAAGGATAAAACAAAAATCCTAAGATGAGGTCGCTAAAATATACAGTAAGAACAAATCCTCTCTGTGAATGTGAAGAAAGGAAAAAAGTTCACGCCAGTTTTGCTGTCTCACCTCAAGCTGCAGAAGTTACAGCCACAGTATGTGATAAGTGCTTGGTTAAGACAGAAGAGGTGTTCAATTATAGGGCTTGGTACAATCTGCGGATTCAGGAACCCACCAGGGGGCTGGGAGTACATCCCCAGTGGGAAATGAGAGCTACTCTACTCTTTCTGTAGTTTTAGGAAACAAAGAGATGCAAATGCAACAAAAATGCACTGGGAGTGCACAGGGATCCCCTGCAAGCTGTTCAGGCAGGGTGTGTGACAGAGGGGATTTAGACTGCCAATGATTTCTTAAGGTCTCCTGCAGCCCAGCAGGTGCCCAAGAGTTGGGACCAAAATCCTTGTGTTTTACACTAAACTTTCTGGTGTTGTCATTGTGTTTTTCAAAGACAGTGATTGAAGTCTCAAACAAGTATAACTTTCGTTTCCTCCAGAGGGAAGTGAGCAAAAGAGCATTTGTTATGGATTAAAAACTGGTGGTCAACTTAACGCCAGCTGGATTACATCTCCATGCTGCTGAGTGTAGATGTTTCACCTGAGGAAAGTTGCCAGTGTAAATGGAGACGTGGGAAAGGAGAAGGAAGGGCATTAATGCACTGAGAATGCATTGAGGTGTTGTGGGTTCTCCTACGTGTTGCTGTTTTAGCCATTGGTTCTCCTGAAGAAGCTCTGGTCCTCACGTCGAGCATTGCTTCCTGGCTCTGGAGGGAAGACTTGTGTTGCTTGGTCTCCAGGATGAACTCATCACACTGGCTTCCTGGTATGTACTCAACTGTTCTTGTCATTGTCGTCAGAGCTGGGGGCCTCCATGTCGCTGAGGATGGCTGTGGTGCTTTTCAGGACAGCCCTGGTCTTGTTGTGAGTGTGACTTCTTGGCTCCAGCGTAAAACCCTCAACCTATCAGCACAGCTGCTTCACCCTGCTGGCATACACTTTCTAGTTTCCACCGCTGACCTTTGGGCCTTCCCAGCACGGATCCATAAAAGAGACTGGTGTGAGTCCTTCTTGTGGCTCTAGACCTCCAGTTGGAAACTCGTGGGAGGCATTGTCATGAGCTCTGGGTCTTCATCTGGACTCTTATGGGACATTGCTGTGGGATTCAGGCCCTTGGCTAAATATTCTATGTCTTCAGTGTTATGGATAGATTTCCTGCATTTTCTTGTGTTAACTCTGCATGGCCATCATAAAAATAATATTATACACTACATGTCAGGCAGGCTAGGCAGGCGCTTAAGCCACTGAGCTAAATCCCCAGCCCCACACTACATGTCCTGATTCTAATTGTTCTGTGTGCAACCCCTGACTACAACAGATTCAGTGGTTGCACCCAAAAGGGCAATCTGGCTTCTTCCTGAGACATCCTATAGGAGGATGTTCCTAACAGTTGTTTTATACCCCAGAAGGGGACGCTTTACGGGTTTCTCACTGGTGAGCAAATAGTTCTTGCAGCATTTGCTGCTTTTCTTTACCGCTGTGTCTGTAAGCTGCTGGCGGTGAAGGGGGTCATGATTTCTCTGCAAAGGATTTGTTTAGCCTCACACCTCAGAATATACCTGAAAGTACACTGGGCCCCACTGGATCACTGTAACAGCCCCTATTACAGCCTATTTGAAATACTATTTCAATTAAGAACATCAGACCGATCAACTCTACACCAAAAAGGCATTAACACTGCTGGAGGAAACACAGACTGATGATTCACAGCATTCAATTCAGGAGCAGCAAAGAGATGAATGAGAGGGTCTCAAGACCCCAACACAGAGATGCAATTTCTAGAAAAGAAACGGAGCCCAGTTTCCTTTCAGAAAAAAGGACAGCAGGGACAAAAGTCACTAAGACACATGCTACAGGAACACAGTACTTTGAAGGTGAAAGTCTCCATAAACACTGCTTAAGTGATGGCTCTTAGTGAAAGGAACCCACGCCTTTGCTTCTCTGTAACATGAAGTGTTTATTTCTCGAGGTAGGCTTCTCCAAGATTTGCCAAGACTCTTTAAAAAGTCATGACATTTTATAATTCCTTATGACAAATTTCAGGAAAGCCTTGCACCTTCTATATTCTAAAAAGAAATCATCAGGAAAACACAAAGATCGGGAGCTGGAGTTTTCTTTAAGCAGAGAAAATGCTCTTATCTAGAAGGCTTAGATAATTTGTTAATCAAAATATATAGCCACTTTCCTTCCAATGGCAGAATGTTAACATCTGGTCCAACCCATCTATTTCATACTTGAAGAAACTGAGAACCTGAAAGGTGAGGTTGCTTGGCTTGAGGTTACACGTTTAGTAAATCACAGAGCTAGAGTCAGAAGTCTGGGTTAAAACTCCCAGCTCGGGGCCAGTGAGACTACCTTATAAGGCAAGCCTGCTGGTCTTAGAGATGCTTGGGTTTAATCTGAGGGTTGCCTCATTATGTAGAGCCCCATCCAGGCCCAGTGAGACTAATGATTAGTAGCGAACGTGGAAGATGCGCAAGATCCTTCCTTTTTGTGTAGGGAATAAATTCAGAGAAATATAAGACTGAACTCCGAGACATTCTCTGCTCCATTTCCCTTCCTAGAGGCAGAAGTCGCTGACATCACTCCCAGGGAGAACTGTCTATCTTATTTCTAAAACCCTTCAGGGACAATTTCACAACTTCACTTACAAAAGGGAACAGCTGATTTCCCTTCAACAGTGGGATCCAAAACATAGCCAGAGAAAACTACCATAGTTTTTTTCACATTAAAAATAAATCCCCTTCACTTTGATACCTCCAAAATCATTATTTTTAATGATTTTCTGGTTTAATCTAACATGAACCTTTCTACTATAAGTGGAGCACATTTTGGAAACTAAGAAGAGCATGGAGTTGTGATGAAACCTTAACTATGATTTTTGTAGAAAGTGGTACCTGAGAACTGTGACAGAAGGTATAATAGTCACCTGCAAAATACAAAACATCTGAATCATGAAAACTCATGCGTTAGAAACAGAATTAATACGTCATATGGTTTTGTGCCCATCATATGGATACATCATATGGTTTTCACTTTAAGCTTCATAAGACATTCTCGCTTTTCCGAGTAGCTCCTGTTTTTTTAGGCTTTAGATCAAGAAAGTATATTTCCCAATCTGAGGGGAAAAACAAAATAAAAACAAAATAGATTAAAAACTCCACTGATGAGCCCACACATATCCATGGCAAAGTAATTCAGAAGCCAGAGGTTGCTCTGAGCAGGGGAAGTCTGCAAAACATCCATGATATTAAGAGAGCAGAAGGTAATAACCTTCAGCACTTTATCTGCAGGCGATTCCACTGATCCACTGTCAAGGGCTTTGAACTGCTTTTCCATCAGAAATGAGATTCCAGGCTCCTAAAAATCCCAGGTGCATCTCAAAGGTGGTTGCTGGAACTAAGGTGCCTAGGCTGTCTGTGTCTGAGGGCAGCAGAAACTCCCAGGGTCCTGGCTTTTGGATCCCTCTGAACAAGAGTGCTCTGAAAAAGAGTGCTGAATGGTCTTCCTTAACTTCTTCCCATCCCATCCCCCATGGCCTATTAAAGCGTCTCCTGCAAGTAACACAGCATCCCTGTTCTGGTCACTTCTCCCCTTTTCTTCTGTAGCAAATCAAGGCTTCTCTGAGTTACTACCACTGCGCAGCGCAGGAAGACCGCCACCCTGGGGACCCACAGCCACCTTTCTCACAAAACGGTACACTGACAGCCCACCCCTCTGTGTTCAGCCCTCACTGTTCTACTCAGCTTCAAGGTAGCGGGAATGTTCTAGCTTCTCCTCAGCAGGCTGACAGCAATGATGGCAGGAAGATTCTTGACTTTAGGTCTAGTCTGAGCCAGCCAGTGACCAGGCAGGTGTAGGTTCTATGGAGACTCAGCACATCGCTGCCCTGTGGCAGCCTGGGCTACTGGAAGAGCCACTGTAGATAACATTCATACTCCAGGGAGGTGAACATCAGTGTAGCCACGCGTGACGGGACCTAGAAGAGAGGCTGACTGGTGCTGGGTGGATGAGCTGAACAAAATTGTAGAATTAGCATGTGAGCTGGGTAATGCTGTTATCTACCAATTAGGTCCAAGGGAACTGAGACTCAGAAGTGAACTACTTTGCTCAAACTACTTGGCAAGGAGGGGTGAGCTGGGAGCTGACCGCACCCTGTCAGTTTCCCAGGTCGATAGGCTGGGTGGGGCTGTCCTGTCTTCCTCCAGGGACCTGCTGTGAAGCAGGCTGCCTGTAGGTGGCAGCAGCCCTCTCAGCTCTGAACAGGCCTCAGAGGCTCACTGGGAAACTCCCTGCACTGACTTTCGGATTAAAATCGGCACCATGTCCAAATGGATTGAGAAACTCTCTCAGCCAGATTAAATCGTTTTTAATTTTGAAAGTAAAAGTGAGTAGATGCCCTGCCTAGGAGAAGGGATCAAGGTCCAATAAATCACTACCCCTTGCCTCCTTGGAGAGAGGCTAGAATAGCTGTAAAAGCAAAGGCAGCTCCTCCGCCTCTCAGAGAGCAGACGGCTTTCAAAAGCAAACACAACCAGCGAAAAACTAGAGCAAAGTGTGCTGAACCAGAGATGCACATTCCCTTGGAAGAAGATTAAAAAGTTACAAAATGAGGCTCATGAAAAGCATCTTATCCCATTTAATAGAAGCAATGGAGTCCAAATGTTAGGGGATAGAAAAAGGAAGGGAAATGCTAGAAGTTCAAGGAATCAAAGCTTCATAAATGTCACCTCATTGGTGTTATTCTGTCATTTCCTGTATCAACTCTATTTCATAAACGTATTTGTTTGGATTAAATAGACCCTAAGAGGCCATGCTACAAATAAAATAGGACTCACAGGAGCTTTAAAAACATACACATACACACACAACTCAAGTGAAAAAAATATTTTCTACCTCTCGATGTGTTATGGAATAATGAAAAAGGTGGTACTGTTAAAAACCTGACAATTAAAAAAACTGCTCACCTCAGAAATAATAGAAATCAGAATTTATAAAATGCTTTTATGAGCAGACAATGTTATTTTCTGTGCAATCAACACACATAATTTATCAGCAGGTTCTTGGCTCATTGTCCTAAATCAGAGTCCTGCCAGTAATAAGACAATCTGCATTTTAAGCCATAAAATCCTTTACCCTTTGTGGTCATGTCCTCTGAGAGTCCTTCTTTTGGTCTGATGTCTCCCTCAGCTCTCTTCCTTGCCTCCATTTACTAAGGCAGGTTTCTGGCCCCTCTGTCTATGCCCCAGGACCTTGGTCACCTCTCACTGTCACCTCCTGAACTCCAACCTGCCACAGGGTACTGTTTCTCCAAGATAGCAGCCTCTCATCCCACATTATCACCCATGCGCTTCACTGCCCTCACAGCATCTAAACACCTCCGAATTTGGCCTTCCTCCTGTTCTGGGCCAAGCCCCATACTTGTTTATATTTCTGGCCTATAACTTGGTACTCAGGAGGTGCTTAATGAATGCTTGCTAAATAAATGATGCAAGCATCTTGGACCCTTTTCCTTGACACACATGGCCTGGAGCCACTTGCTTCCTTCCTGCCCCTGGAGCTCCTGTTCTACCTGGAATGCCCCCGCTCCCTATGTGGACATACACGGTCTCCTCCGGTTTCCCATAAATGAACAGAACCATCACCCAGTCAGTCACTGGGGAGTCAGTGTAGATCCTTTTCCTTCCATTGCCATCTGCTTCTCAATTTATCCATCACCAAATCCTGTCCACCCACTTCCTAGGTCTCTCTGACCTCCCTTCCCCTTCATTTTGGGTGCGATGCCAGAGTCAGTGCCTTCTCTGAATGTCAGGCCCAGGCTCTGGCTGCTGCACAGTCTTTTACCTTTGACTCCTCTGTCCTCAGGCTGGAGCCCAAGCAGGTTAGCAAGCAAGGCGGACCATGAACTAACTTTTGGCCATCTGCCCTTCAGCCCCATCCAGCAGTGACCAGCTCCCAACTATAGCCAAGACCCTCTTCCCCAGCAGACCTGGATGAAAGAGGAAAAACAAAAGGTTATACTGGAGAATCATTTAAAAATGTCTAGGTGAACCCTGGCATTAAATTAAAACTTATTCAAGTAGGTGATTTGACACAGATCCAAGATTTTGTTTTGGGAAGAGGGATTGGAGCTTTCACACCCCATCCATCAGCAACAGTTCTCGAAGTATCTTTTAGATAGAGAAGTTACCTAAACAAACATGAGAAACAGCACGAGGGCAGAATCCACCTGCAGTGTTTGAGTCCCTTACCTCCATTTCCACTGATCTTTACAGCCCAGTACCTACACCAAATAATCTGGGGAAAGCAGAGCAGTCTGCTCTCACCTTGAATCTTCCCAAAGCATTCAATTCAGTTCTTAAAAATTCACTCTTTTTTTTTTCATGACTGTATCAACAACACAGCTGACACCAACACACTGGAACCAAAGCCTGCCTGGTGAGCGTGGTATGCATGTGGTAGGGTCAGCGGCAATGGGGCAGAGGGCTCTGCTCATGGCCTTCTGATCTGTGTGCCTAGCACAGCACTGGTGCATACCCTGGGCTGAGGAGATGCTGGCTGAATGGACAAACACAACTCCCCAGAACCCAATCCTACCCCACCACAGAAACTTCTGCAGGTCCAGGCTCCCTACACATCCCTCCACTTCAACTCACTTACCGCTTAAGTCATGCTATCAGCAACCCATTCTAAATCAGACCCAGAGTGCAACAGCAGTCCAGATCTGGGTGGAAGGGACTAGAGAAGATTTCTGATCCAGCCTCACCATTCTATAGTTCAGCACTCTGCCAGCGGGTTCAGAGATCTGAGCAGGGGTGCTCAGTGCCTGGTGCTTAGCACCTCTCCCACTCCAAGGCCCCGAGGCCCTCAGCCCTCAGCCTCCAGAGCTAGAAGAGCAAACAGCATGAGCACCAGGTCGGGACCGCTCCCAAGACAGGGGTGAATCTGGAGGATCCCTACTCACTGTCTGGCGGGAGAGCCCCATCCAGCAGGAACTGCACCTGCTTCCCTTTTTCTTCCCCATGGCCAGAGGCATGAAAGATACCCAACTGAACAGCTAAGCATCTGGCAATCAATCTATGAATCAAAACAATCAACCCCACACCAGCGGCTGGGTGAAATCTAAATGCGGTGCCTCTGCTCACCTGGGTGCCTGGAACTGCTCCAGATGGGCCCGCTATGGAGAGCCAGCTGGATGCTGGGTTATATAAGGGCACAAATGGGATAAACTTGCTTTCTGGGCTGGCAACTAATTCATTAATAAGACCACCTTCCTGAGAGCATTTATATGCTCTTTATTCCTTGTAACAATACCACAAAAATAAGATGAAAAGCAGCAAACACATTATCTCAGTTATGCTACAGTGATATAAAGAATCTTAGACAGGTAAGACCATAATATCTGGGTCAGTTATGCTTTTGGCTTGGAGACGGGCAGGCCTACCTCATGTCCCAGCCATTGGGCTGCATCTGGCACAAAGGTGAACATGGATATGGAGAGTCCATATATCTCAACTACCTGCGGGATGTCTTATAGGATTTATTTTATCAATGTCCCTATGTCATAATGGTGCTTTTTCAAACCAAACTCTGGAATCATTTCAAAGCCCTTGATTGCCACTAATAATCCTTTCATTCTGCAAACATCAAATAGCATCTACTACGTGTCAGGCAGAGTGCCAGGAATACGGTGGACAGAAGGGTAAGCCACATTCCTGCTGGGAGCTCACCTTTCTGTGCTGGTGGTGGGTAGGGGGCAGGATGGTCAACTAATGGCCACAGCCCAGGGAGTAAGAGCTGGTATGAATGGAGAGGAATCTGGGTACACAGAGGAAGGCCCTTAGCCCAGGCAGACTACGAAAGGGCTTCTGGGAAGAAATAACAGATGTTTTGAGTTTTGAGGGATGACTAGGAGAGAGGCAGGTAAAGAAACTGGAAAGAAAATTTGCAAATGTCTGAGACAAGACTCGGAGGCATGCATGGACTGTACGAAGGTCAGTGGAGTAGCTAGGATTCAGTGAGGTTCTGAGCCAGGTAGCCGAGGGCCTTGTATGGCATGTTGAAAGGTGCGGCTTGATCTTGATGGTGGTGGCTGGAGAGTCCCAGCGTCGTTTCACACAGGAGGATGATCAGGTCACAGGTGATTATTGAGGGTCCCCGGGACAGCTAAGCAGCTCTCGGTACGCCTTCCTTCATTCACTGCTCCTGAGGCAGCAGCAACTTAAAAGCCTCATTAGCAGGCAGGTCTCCAACCAACAACTAAGCCTGCCTTCCCTTCCATAATGCCCTCTCTTTGAGGCCACAGCTACTTTCGATTGCATTCTAATTTCAAGAAGTGATAAACATATGCTCATGTTTCCATTTACAAGTTTTTGATTATCGGCCCGGCATTGTAGCTGCAAATTACCCATTTTCTATTATAATTATTTTTACTTCTCTAGATGAAGGAGAAGAAGCACTTTTAAATTACTAAAGTGCCCGAGCCACAGAGGGAGGGAAAAAGAAAGCATCGCTGAGTCTTTTTGCCCGTGGCAATAAAATAGCAAGTGTCTGAAAAATGTAATGCAAGCTGTGGGCTGTGTCAGACTACACCTTCCAGAGGGGCACATTTGTTCACCACAATCCATTTACCTAAAAACTGGTCCAGACTGCAGCAAGCCAGGGAAGAGCTCAGTTGGTGGCAGAACGGCAGCTCCAAGAGCAACTATGTAAAAACCGGGCTGCTTTAGGTGACATGCAAGTCCCATTTTTGGGTAGTACTTCTTCCTTCCTCAAGGAAGAATTTTAAAAGATGGGAATGTCACTGATAGAGACATGCAAGCAACTGCCATATCTGCTCCTATTATGATGGAAATCTAGCCATGGTAACTGGCATCATGGTCTCTCTAAGGCAAGACTTGGGCAGGCCCTGTCTAGTGACCGTGGACGGGGATGGGCATTGAGGACAAGCCTTGGTAACAGATAGGAGGTAATGAACTCAGGGCACTGACTGAAGAGAAAAGGATTTTGCCTCGCAGAGTTGCAGACCTATTGGCAACTTAATGTCCCATTGAACTGGCATACGACACAGACTGACACAGTAGCATGTGAATGAGAATGCGACTGTGTCTTTGAAGGCACAGTTGGTGCAAAACTGCAGCTTGGACCAGCTAATCAGTAATGTTACCAGGGAAATCATTAGGAAACCATGCCACTGTGCCAACTTTCCAGATTCTTCATACCTTCCATGTGCCAGTGTGCTCAGTGCTAAGGACAGAGGTGTGGAGGACACAGTGTTGACTCTCCAGAACTCATTTTAGAGGAAAGCCAGACACAGAAAAAGCAAGCAATTAACTTAAATGTTCAAATACCATCTGTGATAAAAAACAAGAAATCGTATCATTGCAGCTGCAGAAATTCCAAACATTGTCTTCACATTTTAAATCTTCATGGATGACAATAATAAATCATAGACACGATGGAATCAGTAATGGTAATAATCACAATAGCTAAGAGTTAGCATATTCTGGTAGGCATTTTGTCTATGAACACATATTTTGGCAGAACCTACACCTGTGTCTATACCGTCCTGTGTGCTATCTTTAATCTGTGAAAACACTGTCCAGAGAATTACAATAAGCTTGTTTCTGATGTAATCCTGAAGCTGAAGCCTCATCCAGAGACAGAGATACAGAGCTTTACAAGTTCCTGTGGATCATAAGGGATGGGCCATTTTGCTGTCCAGTGTCTCTGGAGATGAGAAAACAAACAAGGACTCTAAAAGAGCTCAGATGCTCCCACACAAGCTCCAAACTCTGCTATTTGAGATGGGTTTATACATTCTTGTAGGAGACAACAGATGTATTCAGCATATTAACCATCCTTTAGACATCAAACTCTCCCCTCCAGAGTAAATGGTTCTTCTTCTTATGCATCTCAAGATCTTTGCACAAGCAAGAGAGGCAAAATCAGGCTGGCTTTTGCCATCACGATTGCCAAGTGCTTTTCCTCCAATGGCCAGCCAAGGGCCTCACTCAGGGTTGCAGAAGTGTGCTGAAGGACTGTATTGAAGATATCAATCACAGACACCTTACTCAGGAGCATGGGCTGTAGGGGGCATATGGGAGTCTGCCATATGAAGGGTAGTTTGCCGGGGGTCTCATAGGGAGAAGTGTTGTGAATGTGCGGTGAGGATGGGTGCCAGAGGAGGGCTGCACTGCTGCACTGCAATCGCGTTGTGCATGGTATATTGTGGGTGTGCACCATGAGAGAGTTTGAGGTGCAGCTATGTGTTGTGAGTCTGACATGGGAGCATGCTGGGGTGCAGTGTGCATAGGTTGTGCTGTGGGGCTGTGCTGAGGGCAGGGAAGATCCTGCAGTCCAAGGGTGTTCCTCAGGTCCCCAGTCAGAGCGTGCCATGGGCACTCTCAAGTGCCCCCTACCAGGCCTGAGAAGGCTATTCTTGCCCACTGAACCTGCCTGGTTCCCACAGCAGTAAGCTCACGCCCAGGATCACAATCCTGAACATTCTCTAGGCTCAGGATAGGCAGTAAGAAATCAGGCGTGGCATATTTTGGAGTCCTGCTGGTTGGAGGAACTTAGGAAGCAACTCTCTCTGTGGCAGAGAGCATGAAATATTTGCTGTTCATAACTCACACAGCTTCTGCAGGGTTGTGTTTCCAGGGTTCACTGTCCAGGGAAGACTGCCAGGACCCAGCACAAATAAAGGAAGAACATGCCTCTTGCATTCTTCCCCCAAGTGGGGCCAATCACAGGGGAGCTCAAACTCCCAATCCTCTCTAACAGTGCAGCAGTCCTGCATCAAGGAGGGGCTGCCCTATCCCTGTCTGCCTCTACAGTGAGGAGCCATCCCTGGTGAGACCCATTGGATGGAAAATACTAAAGAACTCAGGCACGCAAGTGAAATACTTCTGAATGTAGATGTCAATTTTGCCTCAACTTTTACTGTAAAAGATTTTCAAACATACTTCAAAAGTGAAAGAATTTCAAAGTGAACATTTAGATATCTACCACCTAAATCCCACAGTTAATATTTTATTACATTTACTTGTATATTCACCCCTCTATCCATTCATTAAATCAGCTTATCTTTTGATCCCTCTCACAAATATAGTAGCACACTTAGCCCTACACAATTTCAGACACACATCACTAAACTAAAGATCAATTCCACTTATAAGGCTGTCTTCCTCCCTTGGAATATACAGTAAAACATACCATCTGATGAATTTTGAAATGCATGTGCCCATGTCACTCCAATTCCTATCAACATACAGAACACTGCCTTTGCCCCAGAGACCAGTGTCTGTTTCACTCAACTTCTTTGTCCTTCTCCTTCAATCAACCACTTTTTGATGTTTTCCACCACTAGTTTGTGATATTTTAAAATTTTAAGTATGAATAGAACTATACCCTGTAGTCTTCTGTTTCTGGTTTCACTCAGCTCAGTGCTTTGAGATTCACCCGTGTTGCTCTGTGAATCAGCCACTTGCTCTTCTGTGTTGCTGAGTGGTATTCCGCTCCTGGCTATACCGCTTTACTCTTCTACGGCCGAATTACCAGTAAAAGTAAAGATGGCCACTGAATCAATGACTGTAGTGCAGTTGCCCTGCTTTGCTGTCAAACCTGTTTGTTCTGTGGGCAGAAGGACTGAGTGTGCCCAGGGTTAGTGCAGCCTGCTTGGCCCATGGGAGTGTGAAGAACATATACAGTGTACTTCACACCACTGTCATAGAAAAAAGACAGAAAAAGCACAAAGTTCCAGTGTAGAGACTCCCAAAGTACAATGGACTGCAAAACAGTTGTATGTGAGAATTTAAACATGTCAACAGACAGCACATCTGTGGTACAGATGTGGCTCGCTGATGGCCTGTGGCACTGGTTTTCCTACATGAGAGAGACACTAGTACTGTATATCATTTGCCTTTTAAATAAATCTATTTACATGAAAAAATTCTTGACTTAAACAAGAGTAGTAAACAAATATACAGGGGAGTAAAGATCAGGAAGAATAACAAGCACTGAAGCAGATGTGTGAGGTGTGGGAAGCAGGAAAGCTGCAGTGGTCAACTGCACCTGCACATTATAATCACCTAGGGAGCTTCACCACACCCCCTGCCTGGCCCCATGTCCCAAGCCTCTGGTGAAACTGGTCAAGGTGCATCCACACAGCAATAGTTTTAAAAACTTCCAAGGTGGTTCTAATGTGCAATCTGGGATGAAAAACATATTTTAGAGTGTAGCGGTTTTCAAGGACCAGCAGCATCCCTTAGCACTTGTTAGAAAGGGCAGGCTCCTAGGTCTCATTCTCAGATCTACTCTCAGAAATTGGGGCTGGGTTACAGCCATCTGGGGCCTAACAAGCCCCCCCACTCCACCCAGGTGGTCCCGAGGCTTGGTGTTTGGATCTACTGCTCCATGTCTTGGTGGTGGGACAAGTCCTAAGTGCCAACTCCCAAGCTTGAGATCTCTACCATCATGATACCATCCCACCAAGGTCAACTAACGCTCTGATCTGGCTCCTGTGAGACCCTGCTCTTCTCTGCAACAGAGAGGGTGGCAACCTCTCTGAGGGTGATGAGCAGCTGCTGGCCAATTACCAAGAGGATGACATCCTAGAGCCTGCTGTGTTTTAACTTCAGTTAATCTACAGGCAAGTTAATCAGCCTCCAGAAAATCAAGTGTTGACTATAATCTTATTTTCACCATGATTTTTGATTATGGGTGACCTCCTTCTACTCCATTACCCTTGTTAATTGAGAATTGACTATACAGTTAAAATGAATGTTTCATCCACTAACAAAGCTGTACCAGATTCATTTTAAAGTCCCTCACAGCTAAAAAAAAAAAAAGTGATGCATCTACAGATATATTGATCTGATACAATTCATTTCCCACAGAATTTATGAAATTATCATGAAGAGGTCACTTGTTGTATGTTTGTATATCCAAAGGCTTATAGGAAAGAAACAGTGTCTCAGTTGAAGGATAACACTGTATTCAGAGGGCCAGAAGAGTACCTTGCAAAGCTTAGGCCCTTGGTTTGCAGTGATGTCTCTCTTAAAAGATGCTTAATGTGAGACTTCAGATTTGGCAAAGTCCTTGGCAATAATGTTACCTTAAAGCTAGAGGAGATAAAGGAAGAACAGGATTCCAAGTGCTGCTCTTCTTCACTGGCTGGCTATTGTGATAAGGAAAAATACAATGTAAGAGGGAGATCAGGGAATCTGATTATCTATTCCAGTGCTACGTTTGAAAAATGAACTTTCATGTAAAGCCAAAGAGATTACAGGTCCTCCCTCCAAAAAACCCCACATGCTAAGGAATCTGAAGTGACAAATGTAAGGTCTCTTAAGGAGTATGTACCTTCAGAAGATATCTGACAAAATACCATGGTCCTTTTGTGTGTGTGTGTATGTGTGTGTGTGAGTGTACTAATACAGAAAAAGAACCTTGGCACTACAGAGGAAAACTGTGCCTGCCTGCTTGTGGAAAGACAGTCACATACCATAAGGACTTCAATGGTCAGGCATTAAAGAACACTTCTCAAATACTTCTTATTTACTTGATTCAGGACTGGCTATAAATAGCCATTTTAGCCACTTTCCTTGCTGCTGGGACAAACTACCAGATACTTGCAATTTTAAAAAGGAGAGGTTTATTTTAGCTCATGTTCCAAGGCAGGATGGTGGAGGGCCATGGAGGACAGAGCTCACAGCATGGTGAACAGGAAGCTGAGAGCAGGGTGGAACCGTGTCCTGCGCCCATGGACTGGCCTCTTCCGACCAAGCTGGCCTCCTGATACCGAGTCAGCTAGTGCCCCATAGTTCAGTCATCTTCCAAACACGGGCAGCTTTTGGAACCATTTTAGATCTAACCCATAACAACAGCTCAACAGAAATGCCTGTGTGATGGCGACCCTGAATCAGGGCTGCGTCTGACTTTCCCTGGAAGCCTGCCCTTGTCAGGCTGCCTGCTGCCTCTGCTGCCAACCTGGCCCTACCACAACCACAATCAAAGTATAAAAAAAAAAAAAAGGACTAGGAATATAGCTCAGTGCAAAGACCCTGGATTCAATCCTCAGTCCTGGGCCTTTTTATTATGAAAGATTATATGCAGAAAACTAGAAGAAGCAGCAGAATGTACTGCCACATAACCAATCCCCAATGTGTTTCCATATTTAGTTCACCATCTTCCCCCTGAAGTATTTAAGGTCCATTATAAACATCATGACATTT
>PVJX010004517.1:8517-94150 GCA_004027295.1 Dolichotis patagonum
CACAGTGAGGCTGCAAACAGTTACAAAAAAACAGGATGGAATAAAGCCAATTGAGACAGTATAGTGAAATTGGCACAGAACATCACAGCAGGTCACCAGGACAACAGTAACAGGCAACATTGTATACCTCGTTGTCTTCACAATAGTTGTTCTTCTACTAGGTACAGCAAAATCAAAGAAATACACATTATAGAACACAGCAACACAGAGTATTAAATAGAGCAACACCGTTAATCAGGACAAAGCAAAACAGCGATAAAAATATTTGCCTTCAGAGATAGTAGAAGGAGACTCTCCCGACTTGCTGTACCAAATATGGTCACCTGCTAAGAGATACCCAGATCCCTGGATCCCAATTGTTAACAGGGGGGCGGGGGATGTGGTATTTTTGGTTCTAAGCCCGAGCCCTGGTAGGCGGCAGGCTGCTTACTGGTTGGCTCGGTGCCCTAAGTTCCAGCATGGCGCGGATCTCAGGAGACGCTCTTGCTTCTGGTTTCCCCGCCCTGGGGTGGCCGCGGCTCCCCACACCACAGTCAGTTTCCAGGGCGGCAGGCTGCTTACTGGTTGGCTCGGCACCCTAAGTTCCAGCATGGCGCGGATCTCAGGAGACGCTCTTGCTTCTGGTTTCCCCGCCCTGGGGTGCCCGTGGCTCCCCACACCACAGTCAGTTTCCAGGGCTGCAGGCTGCTTACTGGTTGGCTCGGCACCCTAAATTCCAGCATGGCGTGGATCTCAGGAGATGCTCTTGCTTCTGGTTTCCCCGCCCTGGGGTGGCCGCGGCTTGCCAGACCACAGTCACTTTCCTGGGCGGCAGGCTGCTTACTGGTTGGCTCGGCCCCCTAAGTTCCAGCATGGCACGGATCTCAGGAGACGCTCTTGCTTTTCTGAAGGCACACTTCTGGCTTTATGTTGGTACACTTGGAGTAATCTGTGTGTTTCTCCTGATTCTATTGATAGTCTATTGAAGAGGAGCCAAGACGGGCTGACTCCTAGACAACATTCAACCACGCCTTACCCTGATCCAGCTGTTATTACAAAAACAAAAGGGAGGAGATGTTGGAGACCACTACAAAGTGGCTCTGAGCAGGGTTTAAAATTAACTAATTGGATTTCTATGTTTATCTGTGAGTCTGTCCTAGGCCTCGGCCCCTTGCCTGGTGACAGGAGCTGATTCATAGTAAGTGAACCTCTATGAATCACTGGTCCTAACTGAGGCCTGTAGTAGCCTGTGAGACCAGAGTTACCTCAAAGGGCAAGACAAGCCACAGCTGAAGACACCTTGGCTCCAACACTAAGTAAATAGAGACTGCAGCTGAAGGAATTTCACTCTTGCAATCTCAATCCTACCATAAATGTCATTTTGGAGATAAGACAGTTCTCCTAAATTGGCATAATTTACTACTTGGAGAAGTCTTTGAAGTGACTCCCAAGGTTCTGCTCATTGCCTATGCTTTCCTCAGTTTCCCCACCCTGGTTTTTTTTTTTATCAGTACCAGGGATCAAACTCACGACCACTTGCTTGCAAGGCAGGTGCTTATGCCACTGAGCTAAATCCCCAGCCCCTCGCCCTCTGTTTTGGACCTAATGAAAATGGGTGGTCCAGAGAAGTCTTTGTCTTAGCCTGCTGAGTCTCGAGCTCAGCTAAAGGGTTTTGACCCTCGTGGAGCCCTAAAATCATACCACTTGTCTCATTTCATTTAAGCCTTTGTGGTACACTCATTTGGGAGATCAGGGATCTAGGTCAGGACCCAATAAAAACAAACAAACAAAAAACTAAACCCTACCACTCTACCAGGTCTTTGTCTAGAACCAATTCCCACGCTGTGGATGCAGGAGGGAATGTAAGTAAAGCCCAATAGCCTCTCTGATGAGATTTGAGGAGGTCATGGTGCCTAGAGGTCAACAGGCTAAGTATTAGAGAATTAGGAGCTAGGAAGAGACTCAGGAGTTTGTGTAGGAGGTCCCTTTCTTTGATCACACGGGTGGGATGGAATTTACAAGGGTGGACAAGTGCAGACTGGGCATTACATGCTGAATAATGCTTAGAGCTCACTCTGGGTAGAAAGGGGTGGGAACTTCAATTAGCCAAAGTAGTAGCCAATGGAAAGTCCTCAGTAACAACTGAGACAGTAGCAACTGACACTCAGAGGGACAATGGCCTCAGAGAGATAATAATAGAGATAATAGCAGATAATAATAGAGATAATAGCAGATCGCATATACAAACTACTATCAGAACAACGTAAGCTTACCTAAGTGAACATAATGAGGAAATAAACGCACATACAAAAATGGACCAAATAGAACATCCAAAGATGAAAAGTATAGTATCAGGGTGAAAATAAAAAAAATTTCTGCAGGCATTAATAAAAGTAGGCTTGTGGCACACATCTGTGATCCCAGCACTTGGGAGGCTCCGGCAGTGAGACGGGCATAAATTCAAGGCCAGCCTGGGCTACACAGTAAGACACTGTCTTAAAAAGAAAAATACATAAATAAATAAATCAAACAAAATTAGGCTTTTCTAAAAAAAAAAAATCAGTGAACTAGAAAGCCTCGCAATGGAATCAATTTTAAAATGCAATGCAAATATTAAAGAGATTGGGGCTGGGGTTTTAGCTCAGCGGCATAAGCGCCTGCCTTGCAAGCAGGCAGTTGTGAGTTCGATCCCTGGTACCGATTTAAAAAAAAAATATTAAAGAGACTGGGTTGGGAACCTAGAGCCTTGGTTACTATGGGGAAATATGTGTGGTCTAGTACATGCGTAACTGGAGTTTCATAGAAAATAGTACACAAAATTACTCAAGAAATAATGATCTGGGCTGGGGACTTAGATCAGTGGCATAAGTGCCTGCCTGGCAAGCATGAGGTCATGAGTTCGATCCCTGGTACAAAAAAAAAAAAAAAAAAAAAGAATGATCTATATACAAAAGTTACAAACTAAGAAATCCAGTGACCTCCAGGTAACATAAACGTACACACAGAAACCACACCATAGTGTTACAGGCAGCTGAGCCAGTTAGAAATATTATAGGCAGTCAGACAGGGCTAGGCCCTCGAAGGAGCTGGCACAGAGGATCAGATGTCTGATTACCCTAGAGGAGACCCACACCTCTTGCTGCGGGCCAGATCTCAAGACAAATGCAAGCACACCCTTAAGTATAATCCTTAAGGATTAAGTCTGGATCATCTTATTCCCACTTTGCAAATTCCCATTTCCCCCATCTTTGAGCCATCCAGTCTCACGATTTTGCCCTGTAAAAGTCCCTGGAAAATACAGAGTCTTTGGCAACCCACTTGGGACCCCTTCTGTCTCTCTCAAGACAGAAGCTTTCTCTCAATAAAAAATTCTACTTTTCACCTCTGTTGTTCCTAAAATTCATTCTTTGATTTTAGAGAACATGAACTCTCGGACATAGTAGGTCGGGAGTTTCATTCTCCTATATCAGTAGCACTTGATAGTCAAATCACTAGAGACCAATGTTTAGGGTATAGTCCTAAGGAGACCCACCTTCCCTGCCTTAAATATTTGTATAAAGGAACAAATATAAGAACCTCTTTTGTTCTTTTTCTTTCTTTTATTTTGTTTTCTTTTTGAGATAGGATCTCACTATGTAGCCTAGGCTGGCCTGGAATTCACAGTGATTCTCCTGCCTCAGCCTCTTGAGTGCTGGGATTATAAACATGTGTCACTATGTAACCGGGGCTTCTTGTTAGAAACTTCAAATCAATGCAGTAGCAACATTAAAGTGCTGAAAGAAAAAAAATATAAATAAGAATTCTGTACTCAGTGAAAATATCTTTAAAATATTAATGTGTAAACCTCAGCACAAAAAGCAAAATTAAAGACTTTTAGAAACAAAAATACAAGGTAATGTTAAAAAGCAAACCCTAAACAAACATGTATAACCCACTCCCCAAGAGAATAATAAGCCAATAGGGAAGATAAAATCAAATATTAAAACATAATCTAAAAAGGAGAGAAAGGTGATTCTAGAGCAGGACATACAGCAGACAAGTAAGATGGTAGCCTTGAAATGGTTGATTTTATTGTTAAAGAGGATAAAGCTTTTGAGATTGTCAAGCTAGATTAAAAAAATAAAAGCACAGCCAGACATGGTAGCCCACCCCTGTAATCCCAGCTAGTTGGGAGACTAACGTAGGAGGCCTAAAAATTTTAGGCAGCTGGGGCAATTTATGTGAGGTTTTTCATTTTTTAAAAATTTTTTTGTTTTGTTTTTGAGACAGGGTCTTACTATGGGGTGCAGGGTGGCCTTGAACTCACATACGTAGGCCAGGTTGGCTTCCAATTCACAGCAATCCTCCTGCCTCAGCTTCCCATGTGCTGGGATTACAGGTGTGTGCCACCACTCCCGGTAGCGAGACTCTGTCATGGAATGGAATGGAATGGGCCAAGAATATGTCTCAATGGTCGAGTTCTTACCTAGCGCGTGAAGGCCCCGGTTTCGATTCCCAGAAATGGGTGGGTGAGGAAACCAAATAAGCAAAGACTATGAGATAGAACTGTATGTTCATAATAGTAGTAAATCAGGGGGGAAGGGAGTAGAGGGAGAGAAAGGAAGAGCAGACCCCAAATACATGGAGCAACTAGACCTGTTGAAAATGTAAAATGATGCAACCACATGAAAAGAATCCAGCCACTTCTTATTCAATCACACATACGCCTATCACATAGAATCCTAAGTACGCAGCAGAAGTAAAAATGAAGGTCCTCCCTGAGACTCACACACACGTGTTCACAGCAGCTATGGTGTTAATCCCCCAACAGGTGAACGAGTCAGGTGTGACGGTGCTGCTCCATCTTCCCGCTGCCTCTCTGGGGAAGGGACTATTTCCTCGGTGCTTACTGTCAGCAGGACTCCCAGTCGCCATGGCCAGGGGTGCTGGGTTCCCCTGGTGGTGTTGCAGGCGCTCCTGTTTGACCTAGAGGAAAAATAAGCCCACCCAGGTGGTCTTCTCCAGGAAATACTGGGCCTGGTCACCTTCTATGGTGTGGGGAGTAAGACACCTTGTCACTCTGCGGTTCCCCTGGTCCCACACTCAGGGTCCAAACCGCTGCACCTTCCTATTGCTACCTGGCAATTCTCTTGGTTGCCTCTTTCTGTATTTCCAGGGTTTACAGTTTTCTAAACAGGGCAGGAAGAGGAATGAGTCTACACCATCTTACCGGGACCAGAGTCTGGCTTACTTTTATTTCTAATTGTGCTTAAAAGATACACACAAATCATCTAAAGTTGTGTGTTGAGTACATTTATATCGTTACGTAAAAATCTCCAGAACTTTGTCTTACAAAACCAAGATTCTCTTCACCAAGCTCCCCATGTCTCCTTTCCCAGCCCCTGACAATCCCACCATGCTGTAAGACTGTTTCCACGATTCTGGTCCTTCAGCTAACTCATATTAGTGGAAGTGTGTGGTATTTGCATTTTCTTTGTGACTGGATTATTTCACGTAGCATAGTAACATTAAAGTTCATTCATGCTGGAACTGTCAGAGTTTCCTTCCCTTTAAAATCTGAAAGCTCTTCTGGGCATAGTGATGAACACCTGTAGTCCTGGCACTTGGGAGGCTGAGGTAAGAGGACTGAGAGAAGTTAGAAGGCAGCTTGAGCGACAGTCTCCAAGTCCAGCCTGAACCGCTTAGTGAGACCGTTTCTCAAAAAAAAAAAAAAAAGAAAAAAAGAAAAAAAGAAAAAAAGCTGAGTATTCTACGTTCAACATGTGATCGAAGTGCAGTATACAAATTTTATTACGTTAAAAGATTATCATTAATCTCCCTCCAAATATTCCCCCTTGCTCTGAACACACTCATTCATGCCACTCTCTTAAGCAGTCCTCAGCTGCCTAGATGCTCCCCCAAAGTCTTGTGCAGCCAGGGGGCAGGCTTTTTGGGAGGTAGCTGAATCTTGAGTTTGTGACTGACTTAGTGCAACGCTGGGACCAGGGATGCTGTGGTTAAGGCTGGGGGACTGCTGGCTCAGTCCACAATGAATCGGCGCTGCTCTAATCCCAGAAGTCGGGGTATGGTAAAAGGGCAGCAAGAGGCTTGCTTTGCCACTTTGCTCTCATTGCTTCTGCTCTCTTCCACCGCCATGAACAGTTGCCCTCAACCATGCCACTCTGCCTAGGAGCCAGCTGAGTATGGACTGAAACCTCCACAAACTGTGAGCTGAATAAACCTTTCTCCTTTAACTTTGGATGTCAGATATTTTGTCTCAGCAATGAGAGAAAAGTTAACTAAGACTGGAATCAACTCCAAGTGTTTCTCTTTCAGGGTCATCTTGACCTTGCGGGAAGACCAGCAGTTGCAGAGTAAATGAGGTGGAGGAAGACACACCTGTTATGAGCCCGCCGCTCCACTGGATGGCGCTCAGCAGCAGCAGTCACCATATTTTTCTCACACCCTGTGAAGACACTGAGGAAGAGAACCTCCAGAACTGCTTCAGGAAGTGGCGAGAATGACGGTACACGTGTGTTCAAAGCGAGAGGGAGTATTTTGTGGGGGATTAATAGTAATGTGTTTATTACAATAAAATTTTAAAATAAGCATTAAAGTGTATTTTGAGTACGTTGCATATACAACCCATTTTGTTAATTCAGTCACTCACGGATGAATACTGACTTGTTTCCTCTTCTTGGCAATTGTGGATAATCCTACAACGACCGTGAGTTATAAATATCTTTTTGAGATCCTGCTTTCATGTTTTTTTCAAATACATACCCAGGAGTGAGCCGACTGGGCCTTATGGTTATTTTATTGCTAATGTTTTTAGAAACTGCCGTACTCTTTTTCATAGTGACTACACCATTTTACATTCTTAATAATTTAACTGCACCATGGCCTCAAATTCACATCCTTGCCAACACTAAAATCTGTTACTTCCTGTTTGTTGCTGGGTGGTAGCATTATTATGGTTCTGATTTGTATTTGCCAAATTTTTACTGATGTTGAGCATCTTTTCATATGCTTGTTGGCCAGAGTTAAGTCTTAATTTTATGAAAGGTGGGCAATGGTAGCCCAGTGTGTATTATTTTGCGTTTACTTCATGACTAGTGTCTTTCCAAATATTTTGCCCATTTTAAAATTAGGTTTTTACTGAAGTTTGAGGTTTTTTTATATATTCTAGGTCCAAATCCTCTAATAGAGATATGATTTGCAAATATTTTCTCCCACTTTGTGGCTTGCTTTTAGCCTATCTTTTTCATTCTTTTTTTTTTTTTTTTTTTGGTATCAGGTGCTTGCAGGCAAGTACCACTGAGATATCAGTGGTATCAGGTGCTTGCAGGCAAGTACCACTGAGATAAATCCCCGACCTTATAATATCTTCTGAAAAGCAAAATTTCTTAATTCTAATTAAATTCAATTTATCACTTTTTGCTTTTATAAAAATATTACTATTTAGGGGTCATATTTAATAAATCTTTGCCTAAGAGCAAATTAAAAAGATTTACTTGATTTCCTCTATAAGTTTTAGTTTTAGGTTTTACATATCTATAATGCACTTGCATTAGTTTCCATGTGATGTAAACATGTAAATTATTTTTGTTTCACTGAATACAGACATCCTGATGTTCTAGCAACATATGTTGAAAACATTAAGCAGAATCTCACTAAGTCAATAAGTTGCCCAGAGTTGTGACTCTCTTGCCTCAGCTCCCAAAGTGCTGGAATTATAGGTACTGGCATCATACCTGGCTTGAGAAAGTATTTGCCTTTGTTTCTGAAAGATACTTTCATTTCTATTCTTCAAACATAATTCATCACAACAAGAGAAAAAAGCATAAATATCCATCTTTGATGATTTAAAAAATCTTCCTATCTTTGAATTACAACATAGGAAAATGGAAAAGTGATGGCAGAACAGTAACATAAGTGGATGATAGCACACATACAATGTTGACCATGTCTGGCATTAGTGTTTGGCCAAACTAAACTAGAAACTGCAGTCAAGAAAGCCCACTGATGAAGACCAAGCAGATGACACAGAGATCTAGAGGACTGGATCAGGTAGAGTGACAGGTAAACAAAAATATCTAATGTAACACCATTCTATGTCCTTTAGGTGGATTAGCACAGTGAGTTCTCCCAACACCATGAGTTATAATGATTCTCCCCAGATAGAGTGCATGAAGAAACATACAACTGAACTATGAATCCCTCAGAAAGTTTAGAAGAAGTTACTGCTTTCACTGGACAAGAACAGGGGTGCTCTAAATACAAGAAAAATGACTGAAAAAGAAACAACTTTTAGCAATAAAAACTGTGATGTGGTGAGGCATGCCTATTAATCTCAGCACTTGGGACGCTGAGGCAGGAGGACTGCTTTGAGAAGCCAGCCTGGGCTACACAGTGAGTTCAAGGCCAGCCTGAAATACATACGGAGAACCAGTCTCAACAAACAAACAAATGGCTTGGAAGGCAACCTTCTCCTCATATTAACAGAAGAGTCAGGAAGTAAAGGTGGGGAAATCTTGAGATCAGCACAAAATATAAGGAAATGCAAAGTCAGATTATGGTCTAGGGCTGTACCTCAGTGGTACAGCACTGGCCTAGCATGCGTGAGCCTCAGGGTTTGATCACTAGCAGGAAGAGGAAGAAGGGTAGCGAGAGGCAGAGAGGAAAGCAGAAAGGGAGAGAGGAAAGAATGGAAGGAGGGAGGGAAGAATTAAAAAGAAAGAGAGAGGGAGCAAGGGGGGATGAGTATCAACTCAAGAGGTAAGACACCAAATCCAGAAGGCTCAACATCTTTTTGGAGTTCCTGGAAGAAAAAACAAACTACTGTGAGAAGTAAAATACCTACTATCCTGGTCTGTGGCTGTTATGGCTTATATCTGGATGTCCCCCAAGCCTCATGCACTCATAGGTGGGGCTTCTGGGGGCTGCCTGGATCATGGGTACATGATACTAGATTAGTCCACTGATGGGTTTGTAGCTGGGTGTGATACCAGGAGATGAAAGAGGTGGGTTACTGTGGGAGTATCCTGGAAGGATATGTCTATCTGCCCATCCACCCATCTCCACCCTTGACAGCTTGCCACTTCCTGCCTGTCATGTTTCTGCTCTGTGATGGCCCTCTGCCATGCAGGCAGGCCAACTGGAGACTGAAACTTCTATAGACTGTGTGCTGAAATAACCTTTCCTCCTTTAATTTGCAGGAGTTGGGTATTTTGTCTCAGCACTGAGAACTGCCACATGCTTGTAATCTCAGCACTCTGGGAGGCTGATGCAGGAGCATCAGAAGTTCAAAGCCAGCCTCGCTATCCTGTCTCAAAACTAAAAATAAAAATTGAGAAGGTCTGCAGATGCAGCTCAGTATGAAGGCTCTGATTTCAACCCTGGTAGCTCCAAAACAAAAAACAAAAACAAAAACAAGGCAAAATACAAAACTTCCAAAATCTCTGGGTTGAGTAGGTTCCTGATGTACACAGCACAATGGATGAAAAAGTAATTAATAGGCCACAACGGTGAAAGGCTTTGGCTTTTCAGTTTTCACAGTGATTTCACACACACCGTCTCCCCTCTTCAATGAGTCTGAGGGTTCAGTGTGTTGCAGACATGGAAACAGAGACTCTGATGGAAACGCGGAGGGTAAACTTTCCCCCCAAATCTTTCACAGATGAGACCCCGCAGCGCATTAGCACTGAGGTGTGTGTGTGTGAACGTGGGTGTCTTCCTGCCTGTCATGTTTCTCCGCTGCGATGCCCCTCTGCCATGCAGCCAGCCCAGCTAGAGACTGAAACTTCTACAAACTGTGAGCTGAAATAACTTTCCTCCTTTAATTTGCAGGAGTTGGGTATTTTGTCTTAGCATGGAGAACTAAGTGTAAAAATGCACAAGCTACGTGGAATGCATGTCCCGTTTCCTGAAATAAATGATCTGCCCTCAAAGATACACTGTGGCTGGTAGTCCTTTGCTATTTCTCAGGTCCACTGAGGAACGGCTTCATCTGGGCTGGCTGTGTAAGGCACGGACATGCCATCCATACTGGAGAAGAGACACAATGTAATCATAATTACGTTACAGCTGCAGTGATAATTTTGCAACTTGTTTGCCTAAATTCCTTTGAGGTTAGTGACTATATTACCTTTTTTTCATTATGTGCTTCCTCACCTGAGCAAGGTAAGTCTGGATTTGGTGAACCCTCTCCCGTTTCCCTTCCAATATTGTAATTCTTGTAATTCTGTTACAGAATAGAGGAGAGAGCATGAAGTAACCAAGCCAACTGCCTGAGAAAGTGAATGTTCAGGGTCTGTTTCCAAATGCAGAGCATCCAGCTAGGTAACCTGGAGTGGGTGAAATTGCATGGCCCTTAGCTGTTCCAGATCTTCCAGGGCGTAAAATGGAGACGGGCTTTGTAAAAGTATTAAGAAATGGAGACGCAGGAAACAAATGGCAAGCTGAAGAGCTTCTGGCCAGAGAGGTACGTGGTAGCCCCTGTAGCCACACGGTGAGACGGTGGCTATGGAGAGGTCTGTTTCAGCTGCTGGACTGAGCTGGGAACGGAAACTAATGCAGTCAGGGGCAGTGACCACAACCCAGAGGCTGACACACACTCTGCTTGGCACACTCTGCCAGCTGTTTTTATTGCTCATGACTTTTCATCTAGACTGCAAGAATTACAGTGTGTAAAATAACATTTGAGAACAGATGGAAGAAGATCTTTTAGCCAGAGGTTATTTGTACTAACCCACAAAATGTTAGGATGAACATTTCTAATATATTAATTAGTAAAGACACATCCTCTAGTATTCACAGCCAGTACAGCTGTGGAGATCAAGAGAGGGCGCTTCCAGAGTGGAACCACAGGAGCATGTGAAGGAAAAAGGAAGGAGAAAGTGAGAAAAAATGTGGACTTACATTTACTTATGTGAACATCTTGACTAGCCTGAGAAAACGCTAAGGGCTTCCTGTAGCGTAAAACTAACTGCCAGCCTCACTGGGCCGGTGTGCTGTCGAGAATCGGCTGCTAGCAGCATCACAACGTACACAGCCTTCTCACCTACAAACTGTTCTCCGTGAGAAATAAAGCTAATCATTTTAATGAAAAAGCAGACTGAAATTTAGCCTCAGGTTCATCAACAGCAACCTCGACCGGAAGTGAGACATTTCTGTAACATTTCTTTGTAACAACTATAATTCATCATTTGACTTTAAACATAGTACGGATAAAGCCAGGTTTTCTAAAATAAGTGGAAGAATATAGAGTACTTTTAAAAATAGATATTTAAGTTCCGCAAAACTCTGATACACCAATTTGCATCTTATCATTTGTATTTGGGAAGCACAAGCCATTTCAGAAAGAACCACACTCCCCGTCTCCTCAGCACCCTTACCCAGGACAGCTGAGGTCTGATGGCTGCAGAACAAACGCAATGCACAGGCAGGACGACATTCTTAATGTAATTTATTTGAAATGCTTCCAGAAAAGTTTAAGGCCATTATACAAAAACATTCATTCTATCGAAACATTCAATGACTTCCTTCTGAAAGGCCAGCCCTTGACAAGCCTCTTTCCTTGATACACTGGCCAGAGTGGCCAACGGTTCTTTGAAGAATGATTCATTCATTTCCCATCACTGAAGAACTTTTCTAAGCTTTTCTCTGCTTCTGTGTGCAGCAGGTTCATTCACGCACTAAATCATAACTTGAGAATCAAAGTATTTTAAATAAACTTGTAATAGAAAAAATTCACCATGTTTAAAATCTATAAATATGTTTTACAGGGTAAAATTGACAATATTTTTTGCTTTTGAAAAATAATGTAATATACCTTGTTTTCATATCATTAACTCTTGTTACAGCTTCTGCGAATGCACATGATCTATGTACACAATAAAATGACAAGATTTTACCTGCTGCTCTCTTTTCTGTAAACTTGAAAGAAACAGAAGATTAAAAAAACTTTTTTGGCAATAATTTAGAATCATTACTACTGGTGCTGGTGTGGGTATCACTTTGCACAGGTCATTCTAAATATTTACAATCACAGGGAGCTTTTCTGTGTTTTAAACTTTTTTTTTTTTAAGGTCTGTAAGCCACCCTGCTCTGTAAATCAAGGCTGGACAAAGAGGTTACACGTCTGACTAGCTGATCCTAACTAATCAGTTGATGAAATTGGCCTCTGGAAAATGTAACTATGATTCTGACGACACCACTGGCCAGAGATGAAACTGGACCCAAAAGCAGAGCAGGAGACCCCCAGGCTGTGGTCCTCCTCAAGGCTGTGGCCACGCTTCCTCGCTCTTCTCTGTCAATGGTTCTCACAGGAGACCCAAGGAAGCGCTGCTCCCAGTCCTCCTCGTGTGCGCTGTAATCAGTCACTGATCCGGTCACAGGCCCTGCTCCTACTGCGTCATTCACACGGTAAGATACGAGTGGCAGATGAAACCCAGGGAAGACGGGCTTCCTGGTCACCCCGCAGGCTTGCCCAGGCCCTCTGGGTTCTGCTCTGATACTGCAGGCTGCAGTGGCTCTCTGCGGCAGGCCACCAACCATGACGGACACCTCTGGAGCCGTGTGCATTTTAATCAAGGATTCAGAGGCGGCAGCTGCTCTCGTCCTGGCTCTTCCAAGGCCAGCTTCTATGTCACGTCCTGACTGACCACTGCATCAAACCTGCCCTGGATGAAACTGCAAGGTGCAAGCAGTACTTCCTCCTCTGCAAACTAAGCCTTCGCGTCTCCATGCGTTCTGGTTGAGTGACACAGAGCCAAGTTTTCATGTCAGTGGTTGGTTTTCCCTAGTTCACTGTCAAATACCATCCCGAACTCTATTTGCAAAGCCCAGATCCCATGCCTTTGGCCACCACACCAAAGAGCTGGAAAAGCACTAGAGAAACACGGGAAGAAGAACTCTTCAAGCAATCTACACAAACAGTAGTTTAGATTTTTTTTCCTGTTTTTAAAATCCAGCAGGACAACCGAAAGTACCTGTCCATCCATCCACTTGTTAGGCTGCCAGGTTTCCACTGACAGACCGATCGGCAGTTACAGTACTGGAGACAAAGGTACAGATACGAGAGGATGGGCCACACGGCCACACACACATTAAAAAGTGCTTCTCCACACGCTGCGTGTGTGGAATGCAAATACTGTACAGGTGAGACCCAGGGCTGCTTCCACGAGGGACCCCCTCCGTCAGACACTGCTTCCCACGGGCCTGCCGCTCCCGCAGGAGGGGTCTGTCTGCTCCATCCTCTCACAGTCAAGGCTGACCTCACTTGTGTCCATGCTGCAGTCCGACTCACTGTCCGATTGGTCCATCTGCTCCAGCTTTGATTCCCCCTGTGGCTCCTTGCTCCTGCCGGCAGGATTTAGGAATGTGCCCTCGGTGTCGAGCAGCCCCGCCTGGCCCGCAGCACACAGAACTGTTTCTTTGGCTTGACGAATGCAGTTGAGCCACTGCTGCTTGTTGAAGGTATCGTTAGCTTGTAATGAGTGGGTCTGACTTTGGGATCCATTTTTGAAACTGACTCTGAAGAAGTTTTTAACTAGAAATGACAAAGATTAAAAAAAAAAGAATCAGTGGTAGGTATTTCCCCAGACCAAGAATAACACACATGTAGCAACACTAACCCCAGTACCCATGGTTCCTGCTGCTGATTATAAAACATTTCCCCCTGGTTCAGGACACAGCTCAGCTCCTCCTGTGCCTACCATCAGCCAACCGGAGGTGACACAGGCCCCGCTTTCGGCTGCCTCTGTTACTCTCAGAAGGCAGCAAATGGGTGTCAGCTTGGGAAAGCTTAGGTTTTGTGTTTCAGAGGATCCCAGAATTCTGGTGACCAAACACACCTGCATATCCAAGTCCTCTGTAGTGCTAGTCAAAAATACAAACTCGTGGGCCCTACCCTTAGAGATTCGGATTCAACAGGCCTAACTAGGCCTAAGGATCTGTAATTTCAACAAGTGCTCCAAGATGAGTGTGTTTTCCAGTGTAAGAAGCTCTTTGCAGCATCCAAACATGCCACGATCCTCCACAAGTACCCGAGTGTCCAGTGACTGCAAAGCTATGTAAAGGCAGAGAGCTGTTACACATTTGCTTTAAAAATGAAATTACCTTGCAGTGACCTTATCAGAAGCAAAATGCATTTAAAAGAAATGGTAGATTGGACACCTGTACTTCAGATGGCGTAGAGACTCAGCAGTGAGGCAGAGGAGGACCAAATGTTTCACCGGCGCATGACCGAGGCTGGAAGTCAATCCTAGTGCCTTCGGTTCAGGCTCTGCTCTTTGACCTTGGGTAAGTGCCTTCACTCGGTGATGGCAAACCTTTTAGAGTGATAATAAACAGCCTGCTGGGGCATGATGCCACAGGTTCACCACCCACTTAACGCCTCTGTATCTGCTTTCTTGTTTGCAAAATGGAGGAAACATCCACAGCCGACTCTAAGGCTGTTACAGGGAATAAGTGAGATGCTACCCCTAAGTGCTTACACAGCACATGGCACGTAGTGGTCAAGAAAGAAAAGCTTTCATTTTTATTACTGCTACTACCTCAGTGGCAGCAGGGACTGAGAAGCAAGAAAGAGGCGATCCATGTTAATTACTTTGATAACGTGATGCCTGTGCTAATCTGGAAGGGTCAGATGTTGATTTCTCAGAGACTTCCTTGGTGATGTCTAAAACAGATCCTGTTCTGTTTTGCTCCGTCTCCTTCCTTGGCTTGAGTTTTCTACCCAGCACCAGGAACATCTGTCACCTACCTCTATGAGGTACAGACTCTCCTGGGACAAGGGATTTGACTGCTTGGCTCACTGCTGTATACTGACCAGTGCCTGCGACAGTGGCTGACACACGGAGGGCATCTGACAGACGCTGCTGCCTTCGCTTCTCAGTTAATTACTTTAGCAGCTCACAAGGCAGAGCAGCCCACTGGGTGACTGACAGGCTAAATACTCATTCCAGCTACTCTGCGCCTCTTTAGAGACGAGCCTCCCAGCAAGTGCAAGACCATCGTTATGCAGCTAGTACCCACGTCAGGATTCTGATAGTGAACACTCGTCCAGCCAGCTGCAGAAGTCGGGAAAGGGAGAGCAAGGAGCAACGGCTGCGTGGCATGGTTCCCTCCCCGTATCTCACTCCTTAAAGCAACCTCATAAAGGAGGCAGCTCCGGACCCCCGGGCAGACGGCAAACAGGCTGACGGAGGCCGCAGAGGTGCCCGTGGAACCCAGCGTGACTCCAAGGCTCTGGCTCCTTCCTCTTCCACCGCCACCTGCTGCCCCCCAAAACCCTCCGGCGGCTGCCCCGCCCGCGCACGCGTACTTCTCTCGTTGTTGCTGAAGGCCCCGCGCAGGGAGCCGCCCAGCCTCACTTCCCCGTCTTGCAGATCCTCCAGCAGCAGATCCTTCACGGGAATTGGCTGCCGGTACAACTGGTAGCACAGCTGCTCGTTGTGCGTGACGGCTCGAGTAATCACAAGCACTTCTTGGAACAGGAAAACATGTAGTTTCTGGAAGAAAACACCCCACAGGATCTCCCTCAGCAAGCATCTAAAATGTGGTTGATTTGGGGACCTCTGTAGCAAGAAGTCCCCAGGTTCCCAGCGAGTTGCCCACGCTTACCCTCAAATCTACCGCCCGGCGAGCGGAGGCGTCTACCCACTGCCTCTTCATTAAGTCCTTCCCTAGGGGTCCCCTGGAGAAAATCGCATGCACGCACGCACGTACATTGCTTCTGATTCCACATACAAATGGCTTGGTGAATTAAACACGTTTTTAACTCTCATACACTTCAAATCTACTTTCCTCTATGCAAGCACACACTCATCAAGGGCTCAGCAGGTGCCAAGTTCTGGGAACTGACACAGCTTTTCCCCACTCTAAAAGATCATGGTGCTGGGCATGGTGGCACGTGCCTATAATCCCAGCGCTTGGGAGGCTGAGGCAGGAGAACTTCTGCTGCATTTCTGCTAACCCTAACGCCAGCCTGGGCTACATACTGAGTTCAGAGGGCAGCCTGAACTATATGGCGAGACCCTGTCTCAACAAGACAAGACAAGACAAAACAAAAACTATATAAAGGATCTTGGTATAATGACAGACACTGACACAGATGAGGACTCACAACCCACTCTAGGAAGTGCGCCAAGGGACGTCTGCACAAGACATTACGATAACAGAAGAAGAACAAATTCAATAGCTAGTCAGAAATCAAAGCTAGGCGGAGTATTTGCAGGTCATAGCTAGACGTGAAGCCAATGGAAGATAAGTTATTTAAAATAAAAACTGAAAAACCTCAATAAAATCCCAAAATACAAAAACCAAAACCAAAACCTGATCTCAAAATGTCAGCCTTTGGAGGGGTGCCAGAATCTGAGAAAGAAGAGTTTCTCATATAGCTAAATACATTAGATATAAGAGCTATATTTCTTGCATATTAAATCCTTTTTTGGTACCTGGGATCTAACTCATCACCTTGCACTTGCCACATAGGCACTTATGCCACTGAGCCAAATCCCTGGGCCCCAGATATTACTCCTTTTAGCGACCTCTTTAAATCATCCATCCATTTACTTACTTGTCTCTGAGGCAGTCTCGCTATATAGTTCAAACCGACCTTGGATTATTAGGTGGCCCAGGCTGGTCTTGAACTCAGGGCAACAGCTCCTGCCTCAGCCTCCCAAGTTCTGGAGTTACAGATGTGCACCACCAGGCCCTCTAAATCACCCATTTATTTTCCCCTATTATCAAAGTAGGAGATGCAGACAGGCGCATAGGCATACGCTTGTCAGTCTCGGTTAGCCAGGGTGCTTAGGCAGGAGATCACTTCAGCCCAGTGGGCAACCGAGCAAGGTTACGTCCACCAGAAACAAACAAACAAACAAACAAACAAACAAAACAAAAAGTAGATGTTAACTGCTCTGTATTTGGTGAAGGCTGTGATCAAAAGAGATTAAAAAAAAACTTAGCAAACCTATGTTAGTTTCCAAAATTCTTTCTGAATATATACTGGGCCATGACACCCATCCATCCATCCACCCACCCACCCACCCACCCATCCATCCATCCATCTCATGGGATGGGAAAATGGAAAAAGCATCTTTGTTTATAAGAACATGACTCTAGATAGGGAAGAAAATCTAAAAAGATGTGTAGGATCAAATGGATTCAGTGTCAGAAGACCCTGGATGAGAGCTTCGAGAGAAACCACTCACCACACCCCGGTTGTTCTTCAATTCACCATGACAACACAAGACTCGTGAACTGTCAATCAAAGAGTCTTTCTGGCCTTCCAAGTAAAGAAGCCGCCCTTTATAATAACGGCATTCAGATTCGCCAGTCTTGGTGTTGATCTCTGCCACAATTCCCTGAATGATGTTTATCTACAGAAAGAAAGAGAGAAAGTGCTGAAAGTAATCAAACCATTAAAACTAACAAGTCTTAGGGCAAACCGAGAAGGTACAAAGAACCTTTAGATCTGAGATTCTGGTATTGTAAATGCTTCTTTGAGAAAAGGGAAAAAAATGCTTTTAATATATTGTTACTATATACACTCACATATGCATAAAATATATACATTTATACACATATACAGATATTTCAACTGCACATAAAATATTGACACATAATTTTATTGAGAAGAGACACTTGGTAGTCTTTTAAAAAAATTGAGTATAACTGAGAAAATCATCTATATTTAAAGTTTACATGCTGGGGATCCTGCTCATTGGCACAGTGCCTGCCTGGCAAGCGTAAAGCCGTGAGTTTGACCCACGGTACCAAAAAAAAAAAAAAGATTTCTAATACGTTTTGAGACACATATACTGTGAAATGATTACAACAACCAAGCTAATTAATTTGGCCATCACTTTACATCTTTAACACCAATTCTTAATTTTCTTCCCTTAGAAACACTATGTAAGTCAAAACCAAAAGGAAAAATGTATGTAGCACCTCACTAATCAACTGATTATGTGAACATCATTCTGGATGATTTCTTGATATACCTACACATACATGTATTTTTAAAAATGAAAAAGATTGATAATGACATATGTACTGTTTCATAACTTGCTGTTTCACTTAATCAAGTGGACACTTTTGCACCTCAATAAATTCACGTCAGCTTTGTGATATAACCAGTAACTCCCCCCCCACTGCATTACTGTCTCTTAAATTCCCTTTCCTCTCTCTTATTCCTTCCCTTTTGTCCATTAACAGTCTCTCTTCTATTTTCATGTCATCATTTTAGATTTCACATAGTAGGGGGAACAGGTGACACTGTTTCTTGTCTGGTTTATTTCACTTAACGGGAGGCTCTCTAGTTCCATTTATTTTCTGGCAAATGATATAATTTAGTTCTTCTTTATGTCTGACTAGTACTCCACTGTGTACCCTCACCTTATTTTCTTACCCACTCACCTGTAGATGGGTCCCTAGGCTGGTTTCCTATCTGGGCTACTGTGACTTGTGTGGTGGGTGTGCAGGTCTCCGTGCTGTGCCAACTCTAACCCTCCTCGGTGTGTAGCAAGCAGTGGGAGAGTTGAGTCGGATTGTTCTATGTTTAGCTTTTTGTACTGACTTCTCTAGTGGCTTCCCTAGTTTACCCTCCCACCAGCAGGGGGGAGTATGCCTTTTCCTCTGCATCCTTGTGAGCACTTAATGTCTTTTGTATTCTGGAGGACTATTCTCACCGGAGTGAGATGAAATCTGTAGTTTTGATTTGCACTTCCTTAATGCTAAAGATGTTGAAAAATCTCTTCCAATACTTAATAGCCATTTGTACTTCTTTTGAGAAGTGTCTGTTCAGTAATTTGCCCATTTATTGATTGGGCTATTTCATTAATTTTGATTTAGTTTTTTTAGTTCTTTACAGATTCTAGGTAATAATCCTGTGTCGGGCGAATAGCTGACAAAAGATTTTCTTTCATTTTTGTAGGCAATTTCTTGACTCTATTTGTTTTGTTTGCTGGGCAGGAAACTTTTTAATTTGATATCATCCCAATTGTTGATCTGTGCTATTTGAGTCCTAGGCAGGAAGTCTTTGCCTGTGCCCAAGGCGTCAAGCGTTTGCCCTCTGTTTTCTTCGGAGTTTCAGGTTTTATATCTCTTTCTTTGGGTAGAGTAAATCTTTGATGTTTATGACTCCGCTACTGAGCTCCATCTTGCACTTTTCTTAAAACATGCTCACAGTGTTGAAACTGTAGACATATAAAAAGCTGAGCCAAGGAGAGACAACAGCAGAATGTACAAGCTCAAAACGCAGGACTGTCCTGGGGACTCAGGAAACTGGTTTTAAGGTTTCAAATTTTGCTAGTAGCACGACTTTGATTTAAAAGAACAATTGGGGTGAGGTGCTGAGGATTGGATCTGGGGGCTCATGCATGTTAGACAAGCACTTTACCACCCAGCTGTGTCCCCAGCAAGAGCACATTATTTTTTAAACATACAGTCTCCTTAGTGTTATATAAAGGAAGCTTTTGGCCTTTGATGTCAGCTCAATATTAAATACAAGGGCTGTAAAATTAATCTGAGTTTTATTAAGGCAAAACAAATAATACATAACGCTCTGGCATACTAATGTTCCCTTCCTCCCTCTCTGTCTTTCTTTCTTTTGGTACCGGGGATCGAACTCATGACCTTGCGCTTGCCAGGCAGGCGCTTAAGCCACTGAGCTAAATCCCCGGCCTTTCTTTTCTTTTCTTTTCTTTTCTTTTCTTTTCTTTCTTTCTTTCTTTCTTTCTTTCTTTCTTTCTTTCTTTCTTCCTTCCTTCCTTCCTTCCTTCTTTCTTTTCTTTTCTTTTCTTTTCTTTCTTTCTTTCTTTCTTTCTTTCTTTCTTTCTTTCTTTCTTTCTTCTTCCCTTCTTGGTTTTCTCCTATTGATATTCACTGTCACTTTCAAATCCCACAAAAAAATTTTTTTCACAAAATATACTAAAGCCACGATTCATCCTTCTATTTAATGCCCGTTGTTTTATGTCAGACTAACTAGACATGTTCAAAGACATGAGGGTAGGTCCTGCCTTCAGAAAGCTTAAGCATACGGGAGGTATCTGAGCAACGCTTTCTGTCTAGCTTATCCTTTCACTTGTCTTCGTGTTTGCTACGTAGTGGAATCGTATTTTTGCCTTGCTTTGAAGGCCCTGGGATGAATGGCCGTGGCTCATCAGTTCACTCTGAGCAGGCTCGCCTGCACAGCTGGCACTCATCAGCACGAGAGTCGTTTTCTGGGTCTCCGTCAAGTATCTAGGAAACCAGAAAGAAGATGCACCGCAGGCGTCATGGTGTGTTCATTTCCTAATTTAACTCAGGGGCTGAACAGCTGGTAAAGCGCATCAAGATTTATAAACTCAAACGCCACAAATGGTTCCTTAGGCAGCCACGACTACTTTCAAATATTGCTTCTCTCTTTGGTATTTGAAAACATATAGAGACAAAACAATGAAAATAATCAGTGTTATCATCCCATACTTTATGTGTGCATTTGTTATAGTAATTCTGGGCCTGCTTTTATTTATTAAAAATAACGTCTTGCATTTATGTCCACCTGAACATCATGAGGCCTCAGCTTCTTGCGAGGGGTCTGGAGGGAAATTTATGCTGCAGGATGTTGAGGAGTTGTTCACTTACACTCAACAGGCGTCCACTAATAAACCATGATGGTCATTGTGCGTTTAAATTAAATTTACTGCTGCATGTCTCACCAGGGTTTAAACTGAAGGAAAGGACTGTACAGGGAGATGATGAGAAATACAACAGTACAGAGGTTAGGCCCACACATGCTGGAATCATCATCCTCAAAGTGGAATCTGAAAGCCTTGTCCTTGTGGTCCCTTGAGTCACAATGTCATATACTCATTGGCTTCTGACAGGAATCAAGAATAAGTGTCTTCATCAAAAGTAGGACTGTTTTTCTCATTTATTTCAGTGAGTGTTTCTTCCATAGGGTTGGAAAATACTGGGGCGGGAAAAGGATGGTCTGCGGGATCATTTTCTGGATGAAACAATACTTAGAATTTAAAACATTCAACAATCAATTCTCTGGAATATTTCAATATCCAAAGCTCTATTTTTAAAAAGTTCTTACTGGGAGAAATCACTACCACTCTTCAAAACACTAGTGTTAAGAAATTTCAGTAACAATGAGGTAGTTTGTACACTGCATTAAAGGGCCTTTCTTTAGACCTAATAGCAGGACTGAATGTAATCACCTATTTTGGCATGCAAGCAGTTTGCTCAGCATTCTGACTCTCCCCTTTGCACAGGCGGAATATTTGTTCAGGGAACACGTAAATCAAGCTACATTGATGTTATGAATTTTATGTTCATCGAACATTCATAAAGCACCCAAGAGAACAGAGATAAATAATGGTGTTCACCTAGGGTAATGCTACAAGGATTCTGAAAAGAACAAGAAGGGAGAAAGAAAGAACCCTACACCCAAGTAAACGGACACTTAGCAGATCTGTTGTGTGGCATTTTAAATGCAGGTGTACTGGCTTCCTGCGCAGCTCTGCCGGAATGATCAGGTGCTGCCCAACGGGTACGCACCAGAGAGCCCAGTAACTGGCGCACCCTTTCAAACTGCAAACCGTAGCACTTGTTTAAACAGTAATATTTTTATCTGGCTTTAGAGTCACCTTTAGCTCCCTGAGGGCGTTTCTTAAGAAAGAGAAGAGCATTCTTTTACTCTGTTTATTAAAGAGAAGCAAGCTTTATATTGAACACTGAGCAGGCTCACGCGCTGCACGCAGTAATTATTTGGAGTCGCTGGGCGCCCTGCTGTTTCTATTCCTGCAGATCACACGCTCGTGGGGATCAAGCATGGAGAGGAGGCGACTTGGTCACTTCTTCCCAGTAATAAAAGCAGACGTGATGGAGCGGCAAGGCCTCCTCTCCAGGCCCGAGTCCCCGCCACTGTGCCGGAGCAGGGACTTGGCTTGTGCATATCTAGGCTGCCAGGCACACTGCGCGCCTGAGTCAGGAGACTCACTCCTCATTCTCCTCTCCTTCGGGGGGCACCCGGCCCAGCTTTACACCCTGAGGCCTCCCCGGCCCAGCTTTACACCCTGAGGCCTCCCCACAAAGCTTATCTGCAGACCATGCGGTTCTCCGCAATTCCAAAGGCAAGAGGCGCTCCAAGGAATGGCTGGCTTTCCGCATCAATGTACCAGCTTATAAAGAAAGAGAAAGGCATAGGATTCGGAGTCTGCATTGATAGGGTTTGAGTGTCAACCCTTTCACTTCCTGGCTCTAAGCCTGGGCAAGCTATTTAACTGCGCTAAGCCTCACCTAGACAAGGCACTAATAAGAAGTCATCTCGTAAGTGGTTATGAGTGCTGACTTCAATACATAATCTATAAAGCAATGACATAAAACTGACTTACTCGGGATCGTAAAGGCCAGTAATTGTCACAATTATTGTTACTGCTGGTGATGGTACCACTCATTCTTATTAAACCTTTCTCTGGAAGAGAACAGTTTGCTCAGCAAGTTCAAAGCTTCTGACTTTCAAATTACCTGTGCATATCCTCCTGCTTCTGAGCAGCATTAAATTGGGAAACGAGCCCTTGGAATTGGCTGTTACCCGCTAACCTGATGCCCTCCTCTTCAGGTGTTCGTGACTTCACACCTGGACCACTGCACCATCCTTCCCTCCTTGCCCCAGTCTCATCCTCTTCAGGCCTCAGCTGTACAGAGTAACATGTCCAAAGTTACACAGCTTGGCAGTGATGCAGCTGACCCCTACTACTTAGAAAACAAATCTTCAACTAATTACATAACTCAGGAACATTTCTCAAATTGATCTTTAAAATCTTCTGGAGCCAGATCTGAACCCACATCTCTATCTCACTGCAGAGTATCCTCAACCCAATGCGCGCTCGGGGGGTGGGGGAGTATCCTAGCTCCCAGCTGTGACCTGCCCAGTCAGTTCTTTACATCTAAAGAACAATCTAAAGAACACATCTTTACGTCATAAGCCGCTGCTCCCCACTGGCCTGCCAGCGCTCTGCCCTGCACAGCACAGTACTCAGTCACGATGGCCCAGGGCAATGCACATCGTCTGTGGTAATATTCTCATAGTGACAGACTACTTCCCTTGCTTTCTGCTGCTGCAAGAGAAAGCTGTGTTTCCCATATCACCCGGCCCACATCCAACAGACAGGAGCTGAGGGAGGACTCAGTGGGGAACGAGAGGCTGGACTGGTACAGCCCTGCGATTGGGAGAAAGGGGGCTAAATCGTACACAGATGGATGTTGCCTTCATAAACGGGTTCTGGGGCTAACCTCAAGGGCAACTCCCATTTTCTTAATAAGATTTTCAATTTAAGGTCACCACGAAGAATTTGACACAGTCAGCAATTGTAACTAGATTAGAGTCACCTACACAAAACCAAAACATTTTAGACTCCAAGGAACTTGAAAGTTCATTTCATGCAAACAGTATGTTTTACAAGTTAGAAACTGCGTTAGAGAGATGGCAATGGACTTTCAAAATCAAAACAAGGTTGAGGACTGTATTAGGCTTAAAACCTACGCTTGGGCTGATGGCTGTATTAGGCCTGGGTCCCCCATACACAGGACTGTTCAGCTCCCCCGCTGGCCTGATCTACCAGCCACTATACGGCAAATAACCCCAGAAGAGAGAAAGATACAAGCACGCTTACAGCTTCTTCCAAGTGTTGCTGGTCTGGATTGTCGTTTGGTGTGTGCCTCAGGATTTCTCGGAGAAGCAGAGGGTATTTTACCAGTCGGCTTCTCGGGATATCAAGGAAATTCCACAGATCTAGTTTGCGGCTAAAGGGGGATTCTAAGCAGCGCTGAAGGAAATCTTGAACTCGATGGTCTTGTTTCTTGTGGTCCAGTAAGGCTTTGGCAGCCACCTGATTACTGCAGTAGCTGTCGTAAGAGCTGAGGCAAGGAAGCTGAGGAGGAAACAGAACAAGGAGGTTGAGTGCTGGCATCTCCGAGCTCGAGTCACATGCTGGAGTCAACTTGTCGCTGGGGATGAAAACTGTTCTCCGAGTCCGTCCAACATTCCTTCCCCTTCAAGGCCAGAAGGAACTAGTGGAACCCTGGGAACTGCAGGCAGGAGGCAGCTTCCCCAGGCTCTGGTCTGCTTTCACAAAGTAATTTTTGTAGTTGCTTGTTTACTGTCTTGATTATTAAGACTACTACGACTTGACTGCGTATTCTGCCAATCTAAGCTAGTAACAAAAGAACTGGGATTGCTGTATACACATGTAGTTCAGAATTTTTCTAACCCTCTCAAAAGCCACCTTAAAAAAACCAGAATTTCTTTAAAAATTATTCATAAAGAACTGCTGTAGAAGACTTAGCGGCACTCACAAAAAGCAAGGGATCAGGCTCCTAACCCAGTCCCTTGTGGCTTTGGTACAAGGATCTCTACCTTAGTTTACTATTACTTTAATCCAAGGCAGCTCAGTTTATAAAGAACCTAAAGCAGAAGTAGAATTCATAAACAATCAGAGGCAGAAAGCATTTATAAAAATCTTTTAAATTAGTTCTGACAGATCAGGAAAGATTTGCGGCTATACTTTACGGTTCACATCACAATGCCACGCAAAGAACAACTTAAAGACTTTGGAACATTTTACTCCACTGCTTTCATTCCAGCAAAACACTCATTTCCCTGACGGGCCTCATCAGTCACACCGTGCAATCGCTGGATCAGAGGCTCACGGAAGAGCTTCCTGTCCTCCTGGGCTGCTCCTCCCTCTGCACGGCTCCAGACCCCCGGCATCCTACACAAAGCTACCTGCCTCCAGAAAGTGAGCAAAGGCAGTAAAATGGACCTCTCTCCCTGGCACTGGGAAGCTGTATCTACTAGGATACCTGCTGCTCTAAAGAGGATTTACTGTAAGACAGTGAAGTGAGGGTGTCCACAGACCTAGGACTTTGCACTATTATATAGCTGACACGTTTGTATTTAAGGTAAACAAATAAATGAAGTAGGAGATTAGGTAATATTTGATGGTTTGGGAACCTGGCTTGAAAATAAAGTACAGCACCTGGGCACATGCCTATAATCCCAGCACCCGGGAGGCTGAGGCAGAAGGATCACTGCGGGTGGGACAGCCTGGGCTACACAGTGAGCTCAAGGTCGCCTGAACGACACAGCGAGACCCTGCCTCAAGAAAACCAAAAGAAAAGAAAATGGCAGCATCTAGAAGTTTAAATACTCTGTTGTTTCTTTTGTTCATCTTATTGAAATTATTTTCTCACCAACTAAAACTAAAATAATATTAGTAGGAAAATACTACTAAAAGCTTTACTTCTGAGCTTAAAATTCCTTGGAAATGTCTACCTGGCCTCCCATGTTCCATGCCATAAAAGAAAACCTCGACATTTGTTAAAAACAGCTACGGAAACTCTTCATTCAGCCTTGTATTTGAAAGTAATGATAATCAGTACTCACACACACACTCACACACACACTCACACACACACACACACTCACACACACCCAGATGCAGTGCTTGTAATTTAGGCTTTAGGAGTTAATTAAAAAGCACCCCAGGACTTCTTAATTTCATTTCCATTTCCTCGTCTTTTAAAAGACCTGGAAACAACCAATGTTTTCATTACGGAGAAACAAATCAGCAGTAACCATCAGATGTAAACTGCTGAGGAACTCCAGCTGCACTGTCCAATGGGCCATTACTCTGATCTGCCCCCACCCGCTACCATGGCAACCGAGTCACGCTCCGGTCCTGCGTTCACACCTGACAGCGTGCTCATTTCCTGGGCATGACCTGAAGGGCTATCTGGCGTAGCTGCTGGCCAGAAACAGTCATAAATGATATTTAATGATAGGGATAAAGGATGCACACATCTTAGCCTCCAGATATACACACTCATTTCAAATATAAGAGGTGAAAACTCAGTGGTGAGAAGAACAGACTCTAGAACTGGGGAGAATTCAGGTTTTAAAGCCAACCGTTGGACAGCCGCTTTGGATGATTCTTTTAACATTAATTTTTCCATCTACAAAATTCATATTCTAATGCTTTCCTCTCCCTTAATGAGAAAATGTGTACAAAATGTGCTGCACAGAGCTGGGCCCCTGGTTAATAATCAGAAAGTACTAGCTACTATCATTTGTCCCTAGACTATTTTATTGAAAAAACTATAGTTTAATAGCGCGTGTGTGTGGTTTTTTTGAGACAGGGTCTCACTACGTACAGGTCTCACACTCACAGCAATGCTGGCTCAGCCTCCCGAAAGCCAGCATTACAGGCCAACATGCCCGACTTGAAACCACGGTTTAGAGAAGCAAAGCTACCTGCTCAGGGGCAGCCTAAAACCTCTTGCTTATCCCTCTCCTCCAAGCATAGCTGCCTGACATCTTTTCAAATGGACTATCAAGAATTTATATGGAAACTCTTATTTTCTTAATGAAATTCTTTGTATCTCCTTAACACTGTGAAAAGAGAACTAATTCTTCTTCTTCTTTTTTTGGGGGGGCTTCTATATGCCCTGCCTCTCTCTTAGGAATTAAAATTTAATTAGAATCCAAATCAACATGAGAACTTGCTGCCTCAGAGAGAGTATAAATTATTTTATTACTGAGATAAGCCCCTGGGAAGTTGTTCCTTTGTGATAGGGAAGGCTTGCTCAAAGAGGGTGTCGGGAGGGGGACACAGATCCTCAGTAACCAGGGTGGTTCCCCGAAAAAAGCAACCACTCTGTTTAAGGTCTTCAAAGTAGAAGTAATTGATTCATTCTAAGGTCAAAAGGACTGGCCACTGGTGCCCCATTTGGGCGGCTTACTTGTTTAAAAGGTTCCCCCGCCCAACTTTTTTCCTTTGGAGGGGAAATAAATCAATTTTTCATGGGTCAAATGGGCTCTGACTTTTCTCATTCAAAGTCCACTAAGATGTTTATTCTGTTCTGTTAAAAAGACCAGAATTCAAACAGATGTACTCCTTGGTTTACAGTTCCCACTCGCACGGACACATCTGCAGTTAAAAGAGGGAAAACATTTAACAGCGCAGAGGCCTGATAAATAAGGGCCATTTCTCATGAGTTCTGTAACAACGGCTGGTTGTTTAATTTTAGGCTGCTCTTCTAGCTGCAAGTCCCCATGTGACTTGGTCCAGATGGCAAAGGACTATCGCAGTCACTCTTCTTTTGAGCATGCAGAGAAACAGGCTCCAAAAGAACCAATTTCCTCATAAAAGTGACACATTTTTATTTCAGAAAAAGTTAAGAACACGGTAAATTCATAAAGTTTGCTTCCCACATAAACTCACAATTTATACATGATGTTGAAGGTAACCATGTAATTCTACACTGCTATCTTGTCAAAGGCAGAGTAATCACCCTGCTAATTCTGGAGAGTGTTTTCACTACCTCTATCACTCCTGACAAAAGCAGGCTACAAACTCAACATGTTGAAGAAAGACTGAGGAAAAAAAAGAAAGAAAAGAAAAAAGAAAGAGGCTGACCTCCCTTCTCATTAACACTTCTCTGATTGCAGGTGGCTGGCTGTCTTCGGAAGACATTTTTTGTCAGCTAAAGCAGTTACAACATCACCACATAATAAAATGAAAGCCGAAAGTATAAGATGAATGACCTCTTGAAATATTAAGGCACATTTTCTAAATTATTCATCTGAGAACATTACTTGTCTTTCAGATACCCTTGGCGTATTTCAGCCCCGGTGCTAAAACCGACTCCTGAACTAAATCTAGCGAAGTCACGAAACCGTCAAAGGCTCTGGATAAGGGCAATAATGGAGAAGTGTAAGAGATCAAGGTTAAAACTTCCTGCCACCAATGTGGCACCAACTGGAACTGGGGAGTGTTAGGAAGGTTAAAATACAAACATACGTGAAGAAAGAAAATTTATATAGCAGCAGTAGGATTGATAACCTTCCGGACACTCTCCAAGCAGGGGAATGATCGCTAATATTAGCTGTCATGTCGCTTCCTGGTCTTTTTCCTAGAATGCAGGGAAATGAGAGACCTACTTCTCCCTGGAAGAAGTCATAGAAGTAGTCTTCTGGGATGGAGCTCTCAAGTACTTACAAAAAGAACAAAAACGCACAGAAGAGAGAGTGGTGGGCATGTACAAAATAGAGGCTGTGTGCCTCGTCTAAAAGAAGTTAAACCAACAAACAACATTATTCATCCTATGGATCACACATGTATGCATAATGTGTGCACCTAATCTAAGGTCACAGCTTTTTTCCTTAATTTGGAAAAAAACATGGGTTATTTTGGGATATTTGTAATTTTTTTTGTTTTTTTGGGGGTACCGGGGATCGAACTCAGGACCTCACATTTGCCAGGCAGGCGCTTATGCCACTGAGCTAAATCCCCAGCCCCAGTTATTTTGGGATAAATACCATTATATAGTCAGCTCTCCTGTTAAGTAACTTAGGGTCATACACATGCTGAATATTAGCAACATGTACTTATCTTAGGAAACTACATTCTGACCATAAGATTTTTAATAGACTAAAAAGCTTTTTATGATGAACAAGAATGTATCAACCGATGTATGAGTTTAGAAATGGTAATAATTATAATGAGAAATGGCTTGAATCCAATATTATCTAATTTCATTTGATGTTCAATTAGTAATAATTTCATGTGTACTTTTACTTATTTTATCATAAAAATGTCACATTATTTTTAAATATACTAAATCTGTATTAAGAAAAATTTGTTTGGATGCTTTGAAGACACAGCCTAAATTATTTTTTTTGCTGGTGTGAAGCCAACATTTGCCAATAAGAAATGTCTAGCCACACAGAATTCCATCTGCATGAACTGAAATCTATCTTCAACCAAAACCAGAGAATTTTCTTACCCAGCCCACGAGGATGGGCCCGACGTGTTCAGTTGAGCCATCTGGCTTCCGAACATCTCGAAGCTGACTAAGGAGCGCTGGCAAAACACAAGCAGAAGCTTATTTCATTAGGCATTCAAATGAGCAGGACTAGAAGTAGGTTCTGTGTTAGTCACATTATTACATAATTACTGATTCATTATACGACAACTTAATTAGGGTTAAAAGTCACAACTCATCCTGAGAACAGAATTATACCTTCATGTAGAGGAATTAGCGAGTCCAGTGTTCCAAAAATTTGATTCAGCTCTTGCTCTGTCATGATGGACAGTTTCAGCATGGGGTCATGATAGGCCTACACAAGGAGGACACAAGCGTTTTACATCAGAGGGACTAAGCTACGGCATGCACCTAGCTCCCGGAAGTACTACACAACTAAACACAAAACGCAAATCCAAACAACTGGCTCCCTCCAACAACCCCAGAACACTGCCGAACCAGCAGACAGTCATGGCTGGGGGCGAGGAGACGCCAGTGCTGGCCTGAGGCTTCTGTGCTTGCTGATAAACCAAAGCAGATTTTTTTCAAAGCTTTCTTATTTTAGTATATCATACATCTAGGATGCAGCACAAATCCTAGGTTTAGAACAAAAAATTTTTTTTTGAGTAAATTTGACTGTTACAATGTTTTAAAATTAAAAAAGATCCTTCAGCTTGAAAAACTTCACTGTATTCAAAATTAGCTACCAGCTGGCTCTTTTTCAATGAATACATATGTGAAATAAGGAAAAGAAAAAGTGATTGGTATCTTTTATTTTTGATTTAAGGTAAAAAGAGCAAAATCTCTGCCAATCCTATTCTTTTCTATTGGAGATAAACAACAAGAATACAGTTACACCAGGCCTCTGTGGTGAAACACGAGGACACAGATGACACAATTCCTGCTGTTAAGGAGTTTTAGAAAGCCAACTGGGAAGACTTTTTTTAAATGCAGAGAAAATGAAATACAGCAAACCAGGTGTGGTGGTGCATGCCTGTAATCCCAGCACTCAGGAGGCCGAGGCAGGAGGATCACTGTGAGTTTGAGGCCAGCCTGGGCTACATAAGCACATCCAAGGCTAGTCTACACTACACAGTGAGACGCTGTCTCAAAAAAACGCAAAGATATATATCTCCCCAATTTAGAATAATTTGTTCTTGTCACTTTCTTAGTCAGTTCTAAAAGTCCTTTTTCGTGACTTCAGTTGTGTTTTCGGAGATGCTTTGATATGCTCACTGTGTTCAAAACACTTACTCTGAGGAACATTCTGACTCTGCGGAAGAGCCAGAGGAACCTTCCAGATGTGGTGAACAGGGCAGACAGGGCCGCACTGGGATGCTCACGTGAGCTGCCTCTCCGTGAGGTGGCACCTGGCAGCATGTTTTTTTTTTTTTTTTTTTTTTAATTATTATAGCTCATAAAGACATTCTGAAAGTACTTCCAGAACTTCTTCAGAAAGTTGCAAGAAGGATGGGATGCATCTCCTCACAACTCAGACTGGAGTTCTGAGGCACATTAATGGCAATGTGCCTCTTACTGTAATAATTTTTGCTGAAACACACACTTTATTTTTATTCATTTATTTGGTCTTTTTGAGACAGGGTCTCACTCTGCAGTTCGGGCTGGCCTTGAGCTCATTTTGTAGCCCAGGCTGGTCCCGAACCCTCACACTTTATATTTTTACCAGCCCTTCAACAACCAACATAACGTCTCCCAGAGTTAAATGCCTCCCAGATTTCCTCCTCCTCCGGCCCTAACATTCAGTTTCTTGGCTTTGTCCAAGCAAAGCCTGATGGCCATTTTGGGAATGCCAGAGGTGTCACCTCCTATCAGCAGGAAGCTGGGGCTGAGGACCCTACCAAAAAAGGAAGCACCCTTTCAACCCTGCCTTTCTGAGGAGGCGGTGAGTATCAGATAGCAGACCCTGGACTTTGCTTCTGAACCATGGAGGGTCACTGTAAGGGAAAAGGTTCTGGAGGAGGTTTGTTGCCAAGAGTGCAGATGAAGGCATGGGTTTTCCCCTCTCCTCCCATACAGTGCTGACTAAAAACAAGTTTCCAGCTGAGGGTGTAGCTCAGAGGTAGAGCACTGGCTTCACTAAGTTCCTAGGTTCCATCTGCAGCCCCCACCAACCAACCGGAAAACCAGTTTCCATATGAAAGACTGCTTCTGACAGGATGCAACTCGTCTAACTTTACCACTTTATCCACCTCTGAGATTCAAGAGTCTTTATTTCTGAGACACTGCTCCGGTGTCCCCTGTGGACAAAGAGGCCCTGCGTGTGAGATTTCTAGAAAAAAACACACATAAAACCAGCCTCCGTAGAGACGTCCTGACTGAAAATGAGTCTTTTTGGAGGAGCGGCACAGACATGCAGACCAGACCTGCAGGTGCGGGTGCAGAGAGCTGCGCTGCCTTCTTGTTCTGAGCTGTCTCCCCCCACTGTGTGGTTTGTGGTTGCATGTTATTCTAAATTTCTGATTCTTAGTCACAGAAAGAGTGCTCAGTCTGCATCATCTTAAAACTGTGAAATTACCCAAAGGAAAGAATGTATGAGGCAACTCCAAGGACCCCTGGACTTCAGCTTACCTTTTTTGCTAACTTCAAGTCTTCTATCAGGTCTTCTTCTCCTTGAGAAAGCTCAAAGATTGCCTGCAAGAGAAGGTGTATTTATTGAACTCTCCCTTGAGCACTGATGCTAGCACTAAAAGCTCCAAATCAATCTTTCTGTTTTTTTTTTTTTTTTTTTTTTCTTTTAGTGACAGGGTCCTGCTATGCAGTTCAGGTTGGTCTGAGCTCACTTTGTAGCCCAGGCTGGTCTCAAACTTGAAATGATCCTCCTGCCTCAGCCTCCCAAGTGCTGGGATTACACGAGTGGATCACCACACCCGGCTCCAAATCATTATTTAAAAAGTATTCTCAAAAAGTTAAAATGAACTTGAAGCAAATCCACCTACTAGCTAAAACCTGCAAAGGAAAGATTTTGTAAGCTTTCTGTATTATACGCTCCTAGCTGTGGGAGAAGGGCTTCCACACGTTTCTAATCCAACAAGGCATTTTTCATGCTACAGATCTTTGGGGAAGCTGCACAAGAAAGAACTATTTTAGGTAACATAATTACAGCTTGGGCCACGAATTCCACATCTTGTTAGGAGTGGTAATCCTCAGCAGTGATTCAGGGTCTCTTCCCAGGGATGGACCTGACGATATTATCAGGGCCATCCCAGCGTGCCTCCCTTCTATTCAGAAGATGAATCTTGGTAGAAAGCTTTATTCCTTTCACTCACTTATCCTGAGGTTGGGATTTTGGGAAGAAACCAACATTTTACCACTTTAAATAAAGCCTGGTGAGGTTAATTCACTTTAAAGTGTGTCTCAGCCCCACGGTTATAATAAAAATTACAGGCACTGGCTGTATGCAGGAGAATATACACGGACCAGTCTAGTTCGGCTACAAAAAAGCCACCATCACTTAAAGGTATGATGTGCAGAATGCTCTCCGTCATCAGGAATCTGAATGCGTGGCAAACATTACATCACTGAAGGACCATGAGCTGGTGATGCAGCTGGGGGCTGGGGCATCTTCTGTGGGACTAGAGGGAGGAGTGCGAAGGTTTCAGGCATGTGTGCCCCTGGGGCTGGAGGACGGGAGGGCAGGCAGGGTGCTCACCGCAAAGTGGGGGGGGGGGGCCCTGGGCCGGGGGCTGCCCCTCAGAGGCCCAGCAAAGCCCAGGTCATGGCCTTTGGCACGCTGCTTTATCTCTTTGTTTCAAAATAATTAAGACTCATATGTTGCAAAAAATGTAACAGAGGGGTCCTGTGCAACCAGTACTCAGCTGCCCCCAGGGGCGGCATCTCACATAACTAAGTGTTTTCCCAAAACCAGAAAATGGATTGGCTGGAGACACTGAACTAGCCTTTATGTCAATCTGCCTCCGATTTCCTTGACCTGTTTCATTAGAGCCCACCAAAGGTGGCCCCACAGACACAGCATGGGAAATACACCAGGGGCTTAGGCAGGCTAGGCAGGACCCGACCAGGTTCAAAGCTCGACTCTGTACCTGACCAGGCTGTGACCTTGTGCTCACCATGCCTTCACAATGTGCTCACCCACAGGAGCCCTCCTTCCTCTCCGCTTGCCTACCCTGCTCCCTTCTGCTTTTACTGTCAGACTGGACAAGTTACATACTTACACTGTTAACACCTGGGAAAACACAGGGAAGCACAGAGAAGACTGAGAATACAGGAACAACAAACTCAGTTTCCCCTATGCTCTCACAGCTCGATCCATTCTGACGCCCAATTTGTGGAGCTCTGCTCCCACCCCAGGGAAAGTATCACTTCTGCAATGGCTATCACCCAGGTGTCCCAATTCAGTTCTGACACTATCTACTGAGAGGCAGCATCAGACTCTACGAGTTGAGGGCTTCATCCCCAAGACAACAGCCTCTTTCAGATGCCAATAAAAAGACCCAGGATGTCTTACCTGTGTCTCAGATCACCTAAGCATAAACTAGGTTCCCCATGACTGTCTCTTAGAATTTACTGATCCTCCTAACTAGGATTAATTTGAAACATGGCAACACTTATGCATAATAGTTTATTTCACAAATGGAAAATTTTATAAAGCACACCTGTAAATGCCAGGTGACGAGAGGGACAGGTAACCTACGGGGGGGGGGGCATGGCGCTCCCATGCCCTACCCAGGTGCGTCACTCCCCGAGAAGCCCAGCTATCCAGAAGCTCCACAAGCCTTATCTTTTTAGCTTTTTACAGAGGTGCCATGACATCGGCTCGACTGATGGTATCACCGGCCAGGGTCATGAGTTTATAACCTTCAGCTCTTCATCACTGTGCAGAAGTTAGGGGTACAGCTGAAAAAAATCTCATTCTTCTAAACCTGCCTTAGTCTCCCTGGGTGATCAGCCCTCATCTTGATGTCAACTCTGGAGTGTACAAAACATCGCTTCAAAGATATGAGGAGCTGTATGCCAGGAAGGGAAACGGGGGCCAAGGCTGAACATGACTGCACAGGACCAGGCCAGCCACTGTTCAGACTGTGCCATGTATCTTCACAGAACTTTTTTCCAGGTATACATTTGTAAAGGTTTTATTATTCACTGAATAGGTGATACCTTACACGGTGCAAAATGTATAGAGCACAGTTGGGCACATGTACCAGCTCTCCACCTCACCTCCTTTACCCAGTCACCCGTGGAGGCTACACTGTTGCCAGTTTCCTGGCTACCCTCCCAGAAACGCCGCCTGGTGCTAGCTGACACGCGCGCACACACACTCTACTATTTTTATATACAGGGAGCACACTCTGGGTCCTACGTTCCTTACCCACTTAGCTAAATCTACACTTCGGTTCTTCTGCATGTTTCTGCAGCTGTGCAGCACTTCAGGTATTTAAACCACTTCCGAGTAACAGATGTACAGACTCTTTCTAAATTAATACTATTTTAAACGTACTGTGAGGAGAAATCTTTTTTCCCTTGAAAGAAGTTTTGAGTTTTATTTCTATTTAAGGTCTACCAAAAACTACGCTGATGTGTCTGGAGTTCTGTGGTAAGGAATCGCGCACATGTATTTTTTCACTTGTGTATGAGGAAACCCGAAAGACAGGCTCCTAGAAGAGAACTGCTTAGTCAAAGAATCTAGAAAAATTTCAAATACTCCTTTTGCCAAAGTCAGCTTCTCCATAAATAAGAGACTGCGAGGATGTCGCTAGAAGATGCCCACACGAAGTGCCTGGCCCACCCTGGCGTACAGCAGACTGTAAAGGGAAAGCCACCATAGCCATTTAGGGTTACTGATACACACAACTTGCAAGGAACACAACTAACTGCACTCTGCAGAAAGGAAGTTTTCCACAAAGCCAAACCGAAGTACTATCAATGGAATATTTTTAAATACTTTAGAAGCTGCCATCAACATGCCTGATTCTGTGAACTTTAGAATTCTAGACACTTGGTTTCAACGTCACACACATTCAGATATTCACATCAGTTTCTTTTTTACAGGGAGGCCGCATCACCCCGCTGGCTGCTGGTACTTCATTCCTTACACACACGTCTTCCTATAAAGGCACAAAGAAGTGACCTGGAAACCAAAGCGCAGGGCCTGCAGGTTCTGACCTGCTCTATGCTTTGGGCAGCCACGCAGCCAGTCCCGGGCCCCCAGCCTACCTCCTGACGTTTGATCTCCTTGGCTGTGAGCATCTGATTAACGCACACGTCGAAGGTCTCACTCCACAGCTTGCTGTCTCTCCGCTTTGTGCTTGAAGAGGTGGCATTTCTGGACCAGGGCCGGGGGCCAAGGATGTCTGGGCGGCTCTCACTCCGGAAGCTAATGGACCGCTGAACAACGAGAAAGACAAAGCACCAGGCAGGGTCAGCAGCAGGCCTGGGCGAGAAGTCTGAGCAGCTTCTCAGTTCTTCTCAGCTCACAGAATGCAAATCACATGTTCACCAGCGTGAGAGGACATGGTCACCAGCCACTGTGGTGAGTCTGCAGAAAACTGGATGGGGGCTCCTTTCACACGCGTGCCGGGAACATCCACTCCGTGTGACCTGGACCCCAAGGACACCACAGCACAAGAACAGAGCAGGCCCGACTCCCACAGGAAGAGAGCCCCGTAAGCTAGGAGCTGCCTTGCTCCCAGTGGACAGCTCACTCCGAAGGACACGGGAGAATGGTTCATAGTAGTAAAAGGTAAAACACTTACACGATCTGAAGAGAAACCAGAGTGTTAACAGTACGTAGCAGGTGGCCAGTATGCCTACGCTCCTAGAACAGGGCCCCTGCTACTCTTGGGTACCCCATTTTAGACAGTTCAAGAGGACCCCCTCAGACCTGACCAATCGGAGTGTCCCACTGGTTCAGGGCTGAGCACTGAGTCCCTGAAATTCTCCACATGGTTTATGACAGAAAAGGCAGAAGAATCTCTATTCCTCTGGGATTGTGAGTTCAGGGGACGACACAAGTGGAGCTTCTTGTAGCAACTCTCCCTCATCACATGGAAGAATCTACTTGCCACAGGAAAGAAGAAAGGGCTGTGAAGAATGAAGGAAAGACAGACTGAGTGGTGGAGGGATGAAGGGAATGCGCTTAATCAACACTGTTTGAGCCTCTGGAATCCCACTGCACCTGGAGCCAAGAGAAGCCCCCCTTAAACAGTTCACTCACACCGGCTGACACGACTGGCAGGCACTGGGCTATGCCTATGTACACCGAGCTCGGCTGAGGGGCTGTCAGCCCAAGAAGCCCCAGCTAAGTCCCACAGTAAACCACCTTGGCAGGAAATGTTTGTGTGTTTGATGCGGTCATGTTCCCGGCTGACTCAGGGCCTCTAAACGCCCGCCCCAAGGCTAGCCTTGTAGCTCAAACAGGCCACCACAGTGCTTCCTCCTGACAGACACGAATCACCAGGAAGGAAAGAAGGTAAATGTATCATCTCTAGTCCTCACGAGATTTTAACACACTGGAAACTTTGCCAAAGCAATGAAGCACCACGGTACCCCAAACCACATTCTTATCCAAGAAGTGTTTCCTGCTGCGGCTTCCTGTGGCCTTCATGGTGAAGTTCCAACTCCTCAGCAGGGTGCAGGCCCTTGAAATGTGACCCACAGGTACATACTGCAGACCACAGCTTGTCCCTCACCCCCGAGCCCGTCCTTCAGCCCTCCTAATAACCTGCCACACTCTACACACGCCGTGCTTTGCCATCCCTCTGTGCCTCCTCCAACACACCTTCTTTCTGAAAGGTATTTCTTGCATTTTACAGCTGCCTAACTCCTAACTATCCTCAGTTGCCCCTTTCTCCTTTCCCAGAACAATCTGATATACCTATCATAAAGCCTTGATCACATTTTGCTATATTTACTGCTCACTTGTTCTGAATGATAAACTTCATGAACAGGAAGTGATTTTGTATGTGCTATATGAGCTGGCATCACTCAGCTTCCAATTATCTTATGGTTCAACAATAAAATTGAAGAAATTAGAGGAGTTGTTGTTTTAAAACAAGGTATTATATTGCTTAGGGGGACCCCAAACTCCTGACTCAAGTGATTCTCCTGTCTTAAGTCATATATATATATATATATATATATATATACACAGCATATAATTATGCAAAAACATGTGAGCTGGGTGTAGCAACACATGCCTATAATCCCAGCACTCAGGAGACTGAGGCAGGAGGACCACTGTGAGTTCAAGGCCAGGTTGGGTTCCGTAGCAAGTTCAAGATCAGTCTGGTCTACATAGCAAGACCCTGTCTTAAAAAACAAAACCAAACTCCAAAAAGCAAAGAACAAAAAACCAAGTAATAAAAGTGTATGTGACCAAAGATAAGATGCAAATGCCAGAAAATTCTCTTCTTTTAATCTATGGAACATTATAGATGGTTTTTGTCCTACTTTATAATTTCTATGCCCTAAGAAAAATGAATAAATGACAAACTCAAGAAGAAACTTCCAAGGGGGTCCAGGACGTCACCAGGGCCGCGGGGATACGGGAAGCAGGAAGCCAGCTCTGCGTGTAAGTGGCAGCGCAGGCTGCTGCACGACACCAGCACAGCCTCTGTCAGCGCCTGGGCTCACCAACGCGCTCCAACTCACTGGAGCAGCCCTGGGCAGATCAACAAGGGAGCTGCACAAAATACACGGTTTGCTAACGGTATCTTGCAAATCCTTACGAGTCTCTTAAAAACAGTCAGTTATAAACAGTAACCAGAATAAATGAATGCAGGTCCTCTGCACTCAGAATCAATTAGCCATAGCATGAAAAGGCCAAACAGGCAGAGTGAGTCATCCAGAAACGCCTTCAGCAGTTCTGAGGGGAGCCAGAATTAGGGGAACTGGAGAGCAGAAAGGAAGGAAAACATACCGAAAAAAAATTCAAAATGAAAGTTCCACTTTCACTTCAGAGAATCAGCCTCCCACTTTACTGCTTGTTCAGAAGCTGAGCAAACTCAGACTTCTCCCACCAGTTTGAAAAGTAATTTATGCTAACTTTAAAATTTCAGGCGTTCAGAAGAACACATTAAGTAGAAGCCCTCCCTCCCTCAGCTTACTCTCTAGAAGCAGTCACTGTTGAGTTTCCTCTGCATCTATCCAAACTGTTCCTAACATCTGCACATTGGTGCAATCTACTCCCAGTTCACGGACACGAAAGTCAGTCCCAGTGTCTCGCTATTACAGAAGTGTTTCCATGACATCCTTTGTGTATTTGTGTTGTATTTGTATGAGGCAGATCTGTTGAGTAGAATTCCTTGGTCTACGTATTCCCTTAAATTGTATTTATTTTGTTATTTTATTTTGGTGCTGAGGATTGAACCCAGGGCCTGCTGAACACCAGGCGAGTGTACTATCACTGAGCTATGTGCTATCAAATTGGCCTTCAAACAGGCTGTTCAACCACATATTCCGAGTTGCTGTAATACCCTTTATTCAAACTCTCACCAACACAGTTGATGAGATTACTATCAATCTGATAGGCAAAACTACTACACTTGCATTTCAGTTTCACGTTTTGAATGTAGCAGGCCAGGCGCGCTGTGCTGGTGCACACAGCCTGCAATCCCAGAACCTGGGAGGCTGAGGCAGGAGGAAGGCTGTGAGCGTGAAGCCAGTGTGGGTGACGGAGTTCAAGGCCAGTCTGCACTCTGTGGCGAGACCTTGCCTCAAAAAACAAAAAACCTAAAGGAAAAAAAAGAAAAAGAAAAGAAAGAGAAAGACTGAGCACACATATTTTCATGTATTTATTGAAACACTTACCAGAGAGCTGGAGGTTTTCTTTTGTCGCAGCTCAAGGCAAATGGGAGAGGTGAACTACACTGCTGTAAGTGTGCTCCACCATAAAAATTCTTCATTTTGGGTTTTCCCAGTGATCACTTGCCCCAGGAGACTACAGTGACTATCACTGAGGGTCTCTGCTGTTCTTGCCTGTGCTTAGAGTTTCTAGTTCAATCTCTCCAATGCTCACATCCATCCTGGGGGGGGGGGGTGTTTTAATTTTATCAATGAGGACGCTGAGGCTGAGGGAGGATAAGAAATTTGCCTCAATCAGGATTTAAAATAAGACCTGTTTGTGGTCTTCAGAGCCTGTTAGGGGAGCTGTGCCTGCCGATTCTGTGCAAATCAGGCCCTGGGGGAAGGCTGTGATGAGATCCAGCTCCGGCCTTTCCTCAGCTTTAGGAGCAATGACTCTACCGGTTTAGATCTGGAATGTTCCCCAGAAGTCTCCCATGGTCAGGGTGGGGGTTCAGCAGGAGACTGCACCATGAGGGCACTCGCCTCATCAACTGGACCAATCGCTGATGAGCTTACAGCTACATGGGCTGTTAAAAGGGGGACCCAGGCTGGAGACGGGGAGTCACTGGAACCTTTGGAGGGCGTGTGTCCCCCTCTGGCTCTCTTCCGGGTCTCTGCGCTTCTGGCCAGCATGAGGGGAGCGCTTTGCTCTGCCATGGCGATTCTGCCTTGGAACCAGTCAACCACGGACGAAAACCTCTGACACTGAGCTGAAATACCTTCTTCCTCTTTAAAACTGGGAATCAGTAACAGAAAGAGGACTCTCATCTATGACCAATCAAACTATAGATTTACACCTGGGTTTGGCTGGATTAAAACACTGTATTTTTCCTTTCTCTCAGAAGGGAGGAGGGTACTGAAAGGAAGACTCTAAAGGAAGAGCCGGCAGTGATGGCGCACACCTGTAATCCCAGCACCCGGAGGCTGACACCAGAGAACCGCCATGAGTTCAAGGTCAGCCTGGGCAGTCACCACATAGTGAGTTTGAGGCCACTCTGAACTACGCAGTGAGACTGTCTCAAAAACAAAACAAAACAAAACAAAACAAAACAAAATGGACTAGGGAGCGCTGGTTAGGTGTGTGAGCAGCAGCCGGCTGGCCCCGGGAGAAAGGAGCAGCTGCTGGTTTGTCATGGACCACGCCAGGGAAATAAATGGTCAGGTGTTCACAACAGCATGGACCACGTACCATGAGCGGCGCCCTAACCAGCCACTGTAACTGGACATAATTCCACGTGAGGACGGGGGAAGAGCTCACAAGAAACCCACAAGGAAATGGACGCCCCTTGAGACAGGAGACCACCACAGGCTCTTGCAGGGCCCTCGCCGCTGTCCACCTGCTGTATTTCTCCATCTGCATCGCGTGCCAGGTGATCTCACTCATAGGTTGGTCTGCCTGACATGTCCATTTCCTCCCAGGAGGTGAGGGTGGGTGCTAGGGTCCCCTAAAGCCTCCTGCACTCACAGGTGGGGCATGTAGAAGTGACTGGAGCAGGAGGCGTGTGACCCTGGGGTGGGGCATAGAGTTAACTGTGCTGTGGGGAGCGGAGGACTGGTGGGAGGTGGGGGGTCACTGGGGTGCGGCCCAGAAGTGCTTATCTTCCTCCCTTCATCTGTTTCCTGCCACCTTGCCATGCCATGTTTCTCCTTTCCAATGCTCCACTGCCATGCCACCCTTGCCTAGAGCCAACCAACTACAGACTGGAAAACCTGTATAAACTGTGATTCAAAATAGACTTCTCCTCCTTTAAGTCACGGGCATTGGCTACTGTGCCCCATGTGCCCCATGACAGGAAAAAGCGGCCGGGAGGTCCCCTGCTCTGTTCAGGGATGGATCTGTCAGTACTGGCGCAGGGGCGCCCTGGCGACAGAGGCTGCTACATCGGGGCACTGAGGGGAGCTTGGGAACCCGACTGTCCCCAAGAGGTAAGGATTCACATTCCTACTTTATAGAGGGGTAAACCTGAGGCTCAGAGAAGGTGAACTTTGCCAAAGGCCATGCAGCTAATGATGGCGCTTTAGAATTTAAACCCAGGTGGCCAGGAAGGAACTCAGAATGAAAATTCAGGCCTCTTCTAGGGCGGGATGGTGCACTCGCCAGAACAGATGAACTTCATGCTACCCTTCAGTCTGTGGTGCTTCTTCAATCCTGCTTTCACCAACATTCTGGACTAGAAAACTATTATGAGGGGCGACTCTGTGCTCTGTAGGATGTTTAGCGGCGTGATCTGTCTCTAACCACTAGACGCCAACAGCACCCCCACCCCAGGTGTGCCCACCCAAACAACCCCAGACACTGCCACACAAAAACCAAACATGTCCACAGATACCCCTGGGTGTAGGAATTCTGCTACTAAAATAAAAAATGTTCCACACTAGCAAGAGTTCCCATGAGGCATCCCAGCCTAGCAAATGAGTCAAAACCCAATGCTCATACTTGCTTGCAGTTAAATTAATAATGGCCATGGGAGACAAATAATACAGATTTAGAAATGGGAGCTGTCTATGCCTAAGCTGGGTGTGTGGGAAAGATGGTGCAGGTGCCAGGTGGACCAGCTGCTGGTGGAAAGGGTGACTCCTTCACACATGTCAGAGGAAATGTAAACCTAGCAGGCACACATAGTAGGAAAGATGTGATAATGCTGCCTGTTCAGTAGGGTGCTCCCGTCCTTTTCCAAAAACAGAAGTCTCCACAGCCAAAGATAACACGGTCCAGTGAAGAGAGCGCAGGCCAGGCAAATTCTCTACACTGACCGTGCTGACTTCATTCCCGTTTGGTAGCAGATGGTTTGTTATTAAACAGACTGGAAGTTAGGATGGGACTGTAAGAGGAGACACATCCCAGTGTGGCCCCTGGAGTGAGTTAAACCAAAATGTACCAACGGTCATGGCCATGACCAGAAAACCTTCTCCCACAGCCTCCTGGGCAGGCCTCCTACTTGTGTGGAGCGATTAGCTTAGGTGACACTTCCTCGTGCGTGGCCAGGTTATGTTTGACCCCATGCTGATCCTCAAGAGAGGGGATGGCAAGCTTTTCCTCTTTAATAGATGAGAATTTCAAGAACAGAGGAGTACGTGACTGGCACAAGCTAAGTGTTGCACTGGAAACTGAGTACACTTGTTTAACTCCTGAGCACAAATTTGGATTAAGAATAAAGGCTTTAGATTAAAACAGGCTTCAATTCACTCAGTGTCTGAGAGACTGGAAAGTCCATCTCTCTGGATCTCAGTTTCCTCACCTGTAAAAGGGGCTTCTTAATCCGCATCTTGCAGTGAGGACTGGATACAGCAAACTGTGTCAAGGGCTTACGCAGGTGCCTGGCACTCAGCAAGTGCTGTCAGCTATCACCATTATGCTCCTAACTACACCATCAGTACTCGCTGGAATATAGCAGTCCCCACCTACTCACAGACACATTCCAAGATTCCCCAGGATAACTGAAACTATAGATAGCACTGAATCCAAGGCTATTATTTCCTAGATATACATACATGTGATAAAGTTGAATTTATAAATTAGGCATAGTAAGATATTAACAGTACTAACAAATGATTATATACTGTAATAAAAGTTACTTACAGCTTTGGGTTTTTTGTTTGTTTGTTTTTGTCTGTTTTTTGAGACAGGGCCTCGTTATGTAAGTCTGGCTAGCTTTGAACTCACTCTGTATCCCAAGCTTTGAACTCACTCTGTATCCCAGGCTGCCTCGGACTCACAGGGATCTCCCTGCCTCAGCCTCCCAAGTACTGGAATTACATGTGTGTGCCACCACCAGGTCAATAAAAGTTTTTTAAAATATAGTTTATTTCTGGAGTTTTCCATGTACTATTTTCAGATTGCAGTTGATTGTGGGTAACCAAGATTGTGGGAGACAACACTATGGGTATAGGAAGACTAAGGCCTTTCATCACTAGCAAACAGCAGCCACCTGTCTGACCCACTGCAAGACCTCTTGGAGACCTGCAGTAGAAAAACCCAAATAAAGAGAAAAACTATGCAAGATAGTGTTACTTGTAAATCATCTGGAAAGAGCCACAAGTGCCTAATAGGAATTAAAGTACAATGTAACTATAAAGTGGAGTATTCTGTGATTGTTTAAAAATGTTCTTTTGACAAAAGCTAAATAAGTGGAAAACCTTACATGTGGAGTTAAGAGAAGTAAGATTCCCTTTTCATAATGAAGAATCAAAATCAGCTGACAAATACACAAGACACAAACAGTTAAGTCAGAAGTGACTCTACACACATAAAATCACATATCCAGAAACTGGTTCAGACTAATGCTCACTGAAGACTCAGTAAATGGGCTCTCAGTCACTTTTCATCAATAAATGCCAAGTTCCAAAAGACCCAGCAAAAAGACAAACCTTTCTGTAGTTCAGAGAAATCGTGAATAAAACGAACGAAAACCTGAAAACAATGTTTGGCTTAGCTATGAAGAAAATACCTGCCTAGAGTTACACAAAACCTAGGAGGCCTTCTGAGGCTTGGGATGGCCATCCAGACACCTTCACTGGCACCACAAAATGGCTCTCATCTGCAAATATTAAGGCCAAACAGTCCAGGGGCTGGAAACGCTGGCTCTCCCTGCTCCAGGCTCTGAACTAGGCAAGGGAAAGCAGACAGGTGAGGTGCTCGGGCTACACAGCTGAGCTAGTTTCAGATTCTGGCAGCCTTTCTTATCAATTTTTGATTTTTCGTAAGATGACTATCTGGAGAGGCACCCAAGCAGCCCGAAGCATCCTAGCTCCACGGTGAGCCGCTGTGTCCGCTGGGCACGTGTCTAAACCCGCAGGGGTCCCTCTACATTGCTGTTACCCTACAGCGTACTGGAGGAGACGATATACAGCCACGCACATAAAGTCCTCTGCAGAGAACGTGACTCATTATAGTACTCAACTAATGAGAGTTACTATTATTAAATTAACAAAAACAACAAGCTTTAAATTACAAGTCAACTATTTGCAATGGCCTACTATTACTCCAGGAATAGTAAAGCACAGAAGGACCTGCACATCTCTCTGGATAGAGAACACAGGTCACCTCTCAGCTGTACACTTACCTCCTAGACAGCAAGGTGGTCTGCTTTCCCCCATGCACACGCAGTGCCCAGGTACACACACAAAACCTCAAGCTCATCTCACCTGTGCCAAGTAACTAGGGACCAAAGACTTGCTACGGACAGTTCACCACATCAGACTAAATCTGAGGTCATCGAAGGGGCAAATAATGGTTGCCAGACATGGAACTGGGCACAACACGTGGGTGATCTACTTATTTTTTAACTCAGAGGGCATCAGTCTTCACACTCCTTTTCCAAACCTGAAATGCCTTTTTCTTCTTCATCTGTGTCATCTCGGGGCCATTCTTGCCAGGTAGCCTTCTGTGATGCCCCCAACATCGACCTCTTTCTAAGCAGACTCTCTCTGGTATATTTTATCATGCAGGAATCAAATCTTATTCGCTGCTATCTGGTTGCAAATGTAATGCATATTTATTTTTTAAACTCAAGTACAATGTAATACAAATATAATGTAAGAAACCAATTATTTTAGCCCATTTACTAAATCACTACTCATTTATAATTCTTATGCAATAAATAGAGAAGAAAGGCAAACACAAAATAAGTGCAAGCCAGGCATAGTGGTGCATGCCTGTAATCCCAGCACTTAAGAGGCTGAGGCAGGAGGACTGCTTCGAATTACAGGCCAGCCTGAACTGTACAGCAGGACCCTGTCTCAAAAAGACAAAACATAAAACAAACAAAAATCCAAAATAAAACACCAGGTTCATGAAAAACATTTAAACAATGGCAAGTTAAAAACACTGTACACTGTACATACGATTTAAAAATAGGCACGTAGGTATATAGTAAAAGGGAAGATTGCCTGAGTATGTATCAGAAGCCTTCTGGTAATGGGGAAGAGATTATAAGTGATTTTTACTTCCTCTTCTGTGTTTTACTACAGTTTTTACATCTTTTAAATGATGTCATGTAATCTGAAAAGCACAAAAGAAGGTACTTTTTAAAAAACAGGACAAGTGTCTTCCAAAGGCAGTCAACCCAGTTACTTAACAATAAAAAATATTCGTAACCTAAACATCCACTAAGAGTCCAGCTATGTAAAGTAAGTCACACCGACACAATGGAACAATATACACTCATCCATAAAGGCATTTTCTACAAATGACTGTAATACAATACTTCCCACCCCACATAAAAATTTATCATCCACCGGCAGGCGTGTGTCCTGAGTTTGATTTCTGATACCAAAAACCAAACACCTTTCCTCCCCAAAACCTTATCACTCAGCTCCATGATGGAGGGAACACTGGAGCAGCTGGAACAGAACCTTAGCTGAAAGAAAGCGGGCAGGAGGAGGGAAAGTGGAAAACAGGAAGCAGCGGGAGGAGAGGAGGGAGCAAGGAAGGGAAGGAAAAGGAAAGGAAAAAAAAAACTCTAAGGCAAAAAGCATTAAAAGAAATTAAGGAGAGAGATTTAACTTCAGTGAAAAGGATGACATTCCCCAACAGCGGAAAGCTATGATGGTGACAAAGATGAACAGTTTTGCATCTGACTGCTGCGCTTGAGAAAACGGGAGGCCGAGAAAGAGAAGAGACAAGGGAGTCACTGATCAAAAAAAGTCCGCGGTCACCCACCACAGATCTTTAACCTCAAAGAGCTGATCACACGAGAGAGAGGAGGCCACTAACCTAGGCTCAGGGGATGGAAGGTAAGCGTTACACACCAGAACAACACTGGACGCAAACTATTCCAACAGTAACACAGACTGTTTTGCAGTGCAGGGCTGTATGTATTTTTCTTTCTCCTTTTCTGTATTTTTCCATAATGAACATTTATAACAAATGTTTATGTCCAAAGACAATGGAAAACTACACTGCAGAGGGACAGACATAGCATTGCATCACACACGCCGGACCCAGCTCACAGTCCAGTGGGCTGTGCACCAGGGAGCCGGAGAGGCAGCTGGGCAGTGCAGGCCACCATGTGCTCACTTTCCCCACCGCACATGCCAGGACAAGCGCCAGCCCCTTGCAGAACTGGGCCAGGTCTCCCTCCAGCAGGCCAGGGAGGGGATTTATAGGCCTGCAGGGATCCAGACATCTGGGCTTCAGTCTACCAATGGTGCTAACTGTCCCAGTAAGGGGCACAGCGCCACGCAGTCAGCCGTGCAGTCCACGAATGCCGCCTTTGTACTGAGGCCCAAGCCCCAGCCCATTCACACTGGGAGGCAAAAGAGAACAAGTCCTGCAGTGTCTTGCTGCAAGGACCACTGACATTTATGACTGGGCTTTTCATCTTTTTTGGGAGAGGCTGCCAGCCCAGAATGCTCCTGAGCTAACTGTGGTCTCCCACTGAGCCAGAGGAAGAGCTGCTAAGTGTTCAGTATTGATAAAAGCATCACATTTGAGTCTAAGGCATCTCTTACCTAAAATTAGAGCAACCCAACCTGAGAGACATAATTGGATATCCAAAGGGACCTATCCGTCTCTAAGGTGCCAGGAGGCAGGGAAAAGGAATACTGCAACAGAAAACCAAGCTGCCCCACGACAGCCTCAAGTCACTCTTAGAATAGCACGGGGCAAATGCACACATACGGGCAGGTAAGGCTGAGAGGCATGGGCCTCTCACTCTCCTTGATTTCTCTTCCTCTCCTGTAAGAAACGGAGGCCGAGAGGAAGTGGGAGAGGAGGTGAAGTTGGCGCACTGACAGGCCCTTTCGTGTTTGCTCATCCCTAATCTGCCCTTCACCCTGGGGGACATTAGCACCCTCTGCCAGCCTAGTTAGTGGGGTTTACAATAAAGTCAGAAGGCAATTACTGGGACACCAGAGTTGGAAATAATGCTGTAGAACTTGTACTGCATGTCAAACTTCCAGGAAGGTACTGGCAGCCAGGCTGGGGTTCCCCGTGCCCTGAAGATACTGCTGTATACAACCTCAGAGCTATTTTTCTATCCACTGACCCCCGCTACACCTCCCTACCACACTGCTCAAATTCTCTTTGTATCCATGTGTATCACCGTTATAAATAACTTGTCTATTTCTGTCTCATTGTTTCTGTTCCAAATGTGTAACCTGGACTTAGATATTCAGCATGATGTTTAAAATGAAAACAGAAAAATTATTTTGTCCAAAAAAAACCTCTTTGAGGCTTTGGAAATCAATTTCCATATGCGAGACCCTGCTTTGGGTCTAGCTTCCTCGTCCTTGCTTGGTCTCAGTTTGTGGGATTTCAGATATGGCTTGATTTCTTTGTCTCTAGGTCAATGCAAACTTTCAAGGTGAAGCTGGGTGTGGTGGTTCATGCCTATAATGCCAGCACTTAGGAGGCTGAGACACAAGGATCGCCCTAACCCTAAGGCCAGTCTGAACTACATAAGGAATTCAGGGTCAGAGCAAAACCCTTTCTTCAAAAAAATTTTTTCTCCAAGATGATCAAATGTCTGCTGCAGAGTTTCCTGTGCAGGATCCCCGGGCACAGAAGAAATAAAGATTGGGAAGTCAAAAGAGTGACTGCCAAGCAGGAGTCTGGAGGACTTCTTTTTTTTTTTCCTGTCTTTTTGAGACAGGGTTTCATTATGCAGTTCAGGGTGGCCTTGAGCTCACTGTGTAGCCCAGGCTGGCCTTGAGCTCACAGGAATCTTCCTCCCTCAGCCTCTCAGGTGCTGGGATTCAGGTGTGTGCCACCGTACCTGGCGTGATAGTGAAGGATGTCACGTCAGGGCTGGGCTGCAGTGGGAGAACCAGATGATGCTCTTCCCAGGAGCACAAACTTCAAAGCCTATACCGGCAGGCCAAACAGGTAACAGTGTGCACAGAGGACAAGTGCCAGAAGGGCAACTGGGAGAGAGGGACATGCATAGGTGACAGCTGGCTGGCTAGGCAGGTCCATCTCATGACAGTGGTGGGGAACCTAGACCCAGCACTGCCACGAACCACCAGAAGACAGCTTTATCTAGAACAGAGCAACACAACGTCAGGGAGAAGAGCATGTTGCATAAGGAGGGAAAAACAATGGGAGAAACTGCTAGCGATGTGGGAGCCCATAATCATAGGAAAAAACTGTAAAGAAGTAAACTTGAATGACAGCCACTAGGAGGAAGAGGAAAGGGTCAACTTCTGTAGTCTAAAGAATTTATAAAAAGCAGAACTCAGCGAAAGACCAGATGTCCAGGCTCGGGCAGTGACGAACCTTCCAGGGGACGCCTACAGTGAACTTGTTCAGAGCGTGAGGCACGGGAAGGAGTGGTCAGAAGGGAGGCAGGTAAACACATCCTTCTTAGGAGCCTTGCAGGCCTCTGTCTGTCTCCCTGAGTTTATTGTTTTTCTTCTCTGTTCTCACACAAGTGATCGGATGTTAGCCAGGGGCCCAGAGGCCCAGGCACTCCACAAAGAGTTAACCCTATAGCTAACTGAGTCCTGAGGTATTCGTGCAGGAGCGGCTGCTGGCTGAGTTAGCAGAGGAGCGGCAGGGAAGGGGACGAGACCCCGGGAGGGATGGCACTGCAAGAAAGGGCAGAGACACGCGGGCTCTGTGCAGTCCGCTCTAGCGGCTGCCTGGGAGAAAGCCGGGAGAGAAAGCACTGAGCCAGAACCACAACCTTTATCAAGGTAGATTGTCATCCTCCGGGTAAGTCCGGGCTTCTGGTTCACAATTTTCTTAAAAGATTCAGAAAGCAAAGATAAAAATATTGCAGCAAAAGCAATCATGGCAAATGAGAAAGAACAGACTACCATATGGAATACTCCTTTAGTGGCCTTCAGTCTTAATCTTGATTTTTATATTTTATTTATTTATTTATTTATTTATTTATTTATTTTTGAGACAGGGTCTTGCTATGTAGTTCTGTCTAGGCTCACTATGTAGCCTAGGATGGCCTCCAACTCACAGCGATCCTCCTGTCTCAGCCTTCCGAGTGCTAGGATTGTAGGCATATACCACTACACCTGGCTCAATTTTTACTTTAAAAGATAAATTTATTAGATTTTTTGATGACAGCTATTCTTTTCAGGGTAGGATGGTATCTCAGTGTAGTTTTAATTTGCATTTCTCTAGTGGTCAATGATGTTGAGCATTTTAAAATGTATTATTGGCCATTTGTACTTCTTCTGAGAAGTATCTATTCATTTCAGTTTTCCTTTTTTTGGTGTTAAGTGGCATAAGCCAGACACACAAGCTCAAATATTGCATGGCTTCTCTTATGTGAGAAACACAAAATATTTATAAATATACAAATAAAGGGCAAAATAGAAGTGAGGTGAGTAGGAATTAGGGTGAAGTTAAAACACTTCTCCAAATTATGTATTTTGTTGTTTCAAAAATATTTGGTTTCATTTATACTACTGATTTATCTTAGATCATTGAAAAGAAAGTTGTGTTATTACCTGTTTTTTTGTAAGAATCTTTTTGATTTATGTCTTGTACTGAGTAACTAGTTTGAAGACAATGATACAGTGTAATATTGTTTAGTCTCTTATTTTGTTATTAAATTTTTCATAAAATAAAGAAGAAAACTTCATTAGGAGTTTAAGAACTAAACACACTTGCTCACTAAAACATTAACTACATAGTAGCCAATATTTATTAACCTACTAATTCATAAGTGATTGACGCTAACTAATGGCCGCGATTTAAATACACTATCTCATGTATCTTTACAACAATTCTACAAAGGATCTGGTGACTCTGTGACTAATTGCAAGGAGTAAAAGTTACAAGGGAGATGTTAAGGCACTGGCCCAAGTGAAAGTCTTTCAGTGAAAGAGCTAAGATCAGAGCTACGTTACCAGAGCCAGAGCCCTGTCAGTAAAGGGCCAGATAAGTAAATACTTCTGGTTTTATAGGCAACATGGTCTGTGTCACAACGACTCAACTCTGCCACTGTGGTGCAAAAGCAACCACAGACAATATGTAAACAGAAGGTGAGGTTGTATGCAACAAAACTTTACTTATGGAAAGTGAAATCTAAACTTCCTATGGTTTTCACAAGTCAAACAAATTCTTTTTGCCCTTCCCCCAAAACACTGAAAACAGTGAGGACCATTTTTAGCTCCTGAGCCGTAAAAAAACGGGTAGCGGTGGCCGGCCGGCCGGGAGTGTCACTCAGCGGTAGAGGGAGAGACCTCCCATGAGGCCCTGGGCTCGGCCCAAGCACCACAAATACAAACACAGCCCACCCCTCCCTACCCCCAAAACACAGGTGGCAGGTGGGACTCCAGCACACTGGCAGTTTGCTGCCCCAGGCTGAAGCCACCAGTCTCTGCTGCAGGCCAGCTCATATCACCTACTGGGTCCCTTAGCAGCCCATTAGCTGTTCTGGATCAAAGCCTGTAGGACAAATCTGGATGGGGCAGACAATTGACAAATACAACTGCAGGAGAAGCCCAACTGAAACTGTGCCAACTCTGCCTGACCCAAGGGGCAGACTTGAAACCACTTTCCTTCTTTGTAGCCTCACTTGCACGCTTCTGTTGAAATAAGTACTGATCTAGGTCGATGTGAACCAGAGGACATTTCGGTGGGCCAGGAGGTCCCTTCCCGCAACCACACCCCTCTTACCTGCAGGGTTTGGCTGAAGCGCTTTAAAGGCGTAGCTTTCACAGGCGGGATGAGGTTTGCTAGTGATGTGACTCTGGAAAGAGGTTTGACCCGTTTATTACTAGGCTCCTGCAGGGTTTAAAATAAAAGAAAGAAAAATATCAAAGTCAATTCTGAAGATGACCCAAAACTACCACACAATTCAGCACCACGCGACGTGGGCCACGTAACCGTCTGTGGAAGGTAAACGGTGCCCAGCTGCATGCCGGCTCCTTAGGGATCACAGGGCGCAGGCGGTAAGGACAAATGACACAGGAAGTCAACAAAGACAGACACCTTCTGAGAGGACGACAGAGGGTCCGGGATCTGCTTCTCAGCCCTTAGCCCTGGTACTGAAGCTTTTAATTTGGAAGTTTCCACTCAGTGAAATCACGCTTCTCACCCTACAGAGGAAAGTGACCTCTGATTTGCATTGCAGTGTGACCTTGTAGGGCATCGGTCTTCTGTTGCTTCTGGCTTCATCTTTTTAAAAAAACCTTTCCCTCACCCTTTTTCTTTTATGCTGTGGCTTTTCTAAAGTGCAAAGAATCTTTCTTAAAAATGCACTAAGTTAAAAATCTATGCTTTTAAAAAGTTTTATTGCTGATGTCTTATAAAAGCATCTCCGTATCGACAGTATATTTGAAATGCACATGTTAATAGTCATAAATAAAACCTGATGGTAAGAGGAAACATATCACAGGCATTGTTTTCTATACTATTTATAGCCATGAATTTTGAAAATCACTGCCACAGAAAACAGTTCCAAGTTTCTCCAAAACTGGCTGATTAGAGACAGCCTACCCATTCCAGTGGCATGAATTATACAGATCAAAATGACAAGCTGTGGGGAAGAGAGGGGACAGACAAAACATTCTACAAAGACAAAAAGAACAGTTACCCTTGTCTTCCTAAGCTCCATCTGACCTGCAGTGGATGTTGGACAGCACGTGAAGACACCAAACTGGGATGGAAAAAGCCACCGTCGCCAACGGTGGCAAACCTCAATCATTTCTAGGTGGGACCCCAGGTGCTCATCTCTCCTTTTCAGCCATGGCTCTCAGGGTTTCAAGTGTGAGCCAGAACTCTCAGTTCTTCAGGGCATCCCTGCAGAGGATTCTGAATATAGCAGGTACCTGGAATTCTGCCGAGAAGCTCTCCTGTCATTTCAGGCCCTGCCAGCCTCAGAAGTCAGAAGCCTTCTTTGAAACAGATCATCTCCTCGGCTTTTGGCATTTGCATAGAAAAATTTAGAATTTAAAACAAGAAAAAAAAAGTTCAAAACAAAAACACAGTATAGCCAAGAGTAACTCTGTGATTTCTCAAAGTAGTCCAAAAGTTTTCTAAGATAGAAAATGAATCTGGGCTGCCTTGGATTCTCGGGCTTCTTAGCATGCTAGGCTGAACGCAGAAAAATCTCAGACACTAGGAAGGCTCAGTTCCAGAATGAAACAGATGACTTGAGAGATGGTGCGTTAAGGGATGTGCCGTGCGGAAAGGAAAGGTCCCCTGCCCTTCAGCGTGCTCCCTGTCCAGCGCCTGCTTCCTGAGCATCTGTGCCCAGAGGAGAAGTAAAAAAAATTTTTTTTGACGTCAGAACTGCACCACCGGCATAATGAATCCACACATGCGCACACACAGCCTTGTAAGCATCCCCTGAGTTTCTCTAAATGGCTCCCGCCTTGGTCTGGAAATGCCAGGCTTGTGATCTCTCTACCTTTGGTGGCATAAACTGCATTGCAGCAAGTGAGGAGGAGACAGGGAATTCCCTGGGGGAGCAGGACCTGGTCTCCAATAACTCTTCCTAGCGTCTCACAGCCCACAGACTCTGGGTCTCATGTCTATGGTGAGATTTGCTATGTCCAGAACTCTGTATCAGAAGGGGAAGGTACAGGGCAGACCCCAGTGGGTTCTCTGGCTTTTCAAAGGAGCAGGGAGCACAGCATGCTTGGCAGGCTGCGGCAGGATCCAGCTCCGTTCCACTCGCTGGGTCAGCTCCTCTAAGGTTTTGCTGACTCTATCGCTTATTTCACATGGCTCAGTCAAGTGGGCATTATCTATATAGCTGGACGGCACGCATCCGATGCCCATGTCGGCCTCCCTGCAGGCTGAGCACAGTGCTGCCACCGGAGATCATAATTAAAACTGCTGGCCTAAGGCACTGCCCATCTGCAAGTAAACATCAGGCTGCTCTCTGGCCATCTGACATTCCAAGTAACAAGGCGTGAACCAAAATGACTATCCTATGATTTAGTGCTATGGTCCAGCAACGCAAGCAGGTAGGTACAAGCTCAAAACAGAACATTTCCAGGCTATGGCTCTACGGTGGGAGGCTTTATGCCTGACCCACATAAGTAAGTGTGCATGAATTACGGCGCTTTCCTTGAGGGCTTCTGTGAGAACGAGAGATTTTAAAAAATTCTTGGCCTAATTTGATTTTTCTTTTCCATTTACTCAGCATAGCTCCGGGTACATTTAACTGCTGTCCGAAGAGAGCCCTCAGGGAAAATGTTCCAGATGCCAGCTGAATAGCTCTAAGGAGGACTAGCAAATGCAATACCACGGGTGCTTTCAGGGTTCACAGACAGCTGAAAGGACAGGCCCTGCAGCCCGGCTGCCTCGGTCAACAGCTCAGGCTGCTGCCCCAGCTGGGCACGGCAGACGCTAAACCCGGGATAAGACGTCCTGCTTCAAGGGCACACACACCTCCGCCATGGGCTCTAACATAAGATAGAAGAGTCTATTACTACGCAGGGAAAGAAAGAAATACGGAGACAGAGCCAAGGACAGACTGCAACTGAGCCAGCAAGCTGGGCACAGTGGCACATGCCAGCACTCAGGAGGCTGAGGCTGGCGGATTGCTGCAAGGCCAGTCTGGGCTATGTAATGCATCTGCTTGCTTGCTTGCTTGCTTCCTTCCTTCCTTCTTTCTTTCTTTTCTGGTACCAGGAATCAAACTCAGGGCCTTGTACTTGCGAGGCACTGTGCTGTTAAGCTATATCCCTGGCTATGTAATGAGCTTAAGGCCAGCTTGAACTACATAGTAAGACTCTGTCTCCTATCTTTAAAGAAAAAAAAAAAAGAAAAAAGAAAAGAAAGAGTAAGGAAGGGAAGGAGAAAGAGAACATGAATACACAAACATGCAGGCAATAACAGTTCTCTGTAGGCAGAATTTCATGAATATTAATAATTTGCTTTATCCTTCCGAAACTTAAAAAATTTTTTTTCTTATCTTCTTTCACTGGCTAGGACACTTGTACATTGTTCATTATAAGCTAAGGCAAGATAGTGGGTACCCTAGTCTAATTTTTGATTCTAAAGTCACTATTCTTAAGAATTCATTACAATGAGTTGTATTTGCTGACAGTGTGGGAGACACTTTTTTTTTTTAAATCCGTACCGGAGATCGAACTCACAATCGTGTGCCTACAAGGCAAGCGCTTATGACACTGAGCTAAATCCCCAGTCCTTGTTTTTTTTGGTGGGAGACATTTTTATCTCTTTTATCTCAGGTTTGCTGTAGGTTTTTTGTTGTTGCTTTGAGTCAGAGTCTCACTATGCAGTTCACCCTGGCCTTAAACTTGCTTGGTGGCGTAAACTGGCCTTGACTTTGCGGAAATCTTGAGAGCTGGGATACAGGCTTGCACCACCATGGCCAGTTCGCTGTCAATTTCCATCGTGAACTGGTATTGGCTTTATTTTTCCCAGAACTGGGAATGGAACCCAAGGTCTTAATACTGAATTACATCCTCACCCCACCCCCTTTTTTTACAATTTTGTTTTTAATTTTGAGACAGGGTCTTGCTAAGTCAATTAAGTTTACCTAGCCTGAGCTCAAACTTGTGATCTTCCCGCCTCACCTGCGATTACAGATGTGTGTTACCAGCCTGGATTAGATTGGTTTTGCCAAATTTTTTTTTCTTTATCTATTCAGAAGACAGGGAGGAAAAAGAAGAATGTAAAAGAAGGGAGGAGGCGAAGAAACAGATAATGAAGACAGGAACAGAGGTCATATTTTTTCATAAAGGAACTGATTCAACAACTTAAAATATCTTGAGCTGAATTGCAAACAGAAGGGAATCTGTCAGGTGATCTTTACTTATGATTTTTTAGGTAATGGATTGATGATATTCCTTCTCTAGGAAACACAATGATTCTTATCTTTTCCTCATTCTTTCTCTTGACAGGTAAAAACCAAAGCAGAGTATATGTAATGTAAGAAAATGCTTCTCACATGGATATAACCCAGTATAATTCTTTTATCCCTTCAGAAACAGCTTCACTGAAACAGGCCTGGCACACAGGAGCCCCTCGGTCACGTTCTCTGCGCTGCAGTTGGGAGTCGCTGGAACTTGAGCCACTGGGCCACAAGCACAGCCCGGGAGGGGCTGGGAGTGGAGTCCTCGGCACAAGCGCTTAAGTTACTGTCCCACAGGGCAGCACAGTGCTTAGCTCTGCATCTGGCCGGGAGCAAGCGAGAGGTGAGAATAGACTGTCCCAGCAGTTGATGGAGTGAGAAAAAATAGTCTTTCGGATGTTTGAAATGCCATGGAAACCTTTGCAGAGCTCCTTCTGTGTGTGCTGGAAACTGCACTCATGGAGGTCACCTCCAATCCAGCCAGGCACACTTTGGTGACTTTCATCATCTTCATGTTAAAAGAATTACAGTCTCACTGTGACCGCAAAACTCCAGCATAAATAAATACTGACGACTTAACACTGGCTGCAGGAACTCATCTTAGTGCTTGACATGTAACTAACATTCACTAGTTTACTCTTCCCACCGTTCCTACACATTAACTGCTATGATCTCATTTTATTTATTTTTTATTTTGCTTGGCTTTATTGTATTTTTTTCCAAATCCATTTACTCAAGGATAAAAAGAAAGAAAGAAGACAAGGAGGAGGAAGAAGAAGAAAGAAACTACAACAAAATTTCAAAGCACGTCAATCGGGAGCAACAATGATGCATACACTGTGTATTGTCATCCCCAAATCATTCCCCCAGAGCACAACACATCTGCATGCAATGGTCCAAACAACACCGGCACAAATCTTTCTCTTCAGCAAACTCAGAGAAAGATGTTCTCGGCTGGGGATTTAGCTCAGTGGCTTAAGTGCCTGCCTGGCAAGTGCGAGGTCGTGAGTTCGATACCCGGTACCAAAAAAAAAAAAAAAACAAGAAAGATGTTCTCATTTTAACCATCGGGAAACTGCGGCATAGCGTGGTCAACTTGTTTAGTCATTCAGCTAGCAAAGAAAACTGATGTAAGTCAATGCCGGCTGACTCCAGAGCCCGCGTCCTATACCACAGCTTAGCTCTTCTGGAAGGAGCCAAATGTTTTAGACCCCGAGGGCTAGTCAGCCTCTGTTGCAACACCTCCTCTCTCCGCTGGCAGCCAGAACAGTATGTAAATTAATGAACAGGGCTATGGCCCATTAAACCTCTATTTATAGACATGAAAAATCACATTGTATGTACAGTGGCTTTCCTGTAAAAAAAAGAAAAAAAGAAAAAACCCTCCTTCTTTTTCAGTTATTAAAAATCATAGGGACTGTTCTTAACTTGGGGCCCACAGGAAATCAGCTGTGGTTGGCCAGTCAGTGAGACTCGACTGCTCACACTCTCTGGGCCCCTGGCCCTGCCGAGGGTGAGCACAGACAGCTTCCAGCGCCCGCAGGGACACAAGCTTGAACCGCTGCTCTTCCTAGCCATGGCAGCAGGGTCCTGCCCTGATGAGCAGGGGACAGATGTGACTCGAATGAGTAAACCCCATCCTATGACAGTTTGTACTTGTAAGTTTCTAAATGAATCGGTCCAAACATAACATCACCTTTCCCTGATTGTTAATATATACACATAAAGGATATAAAAATGACACAAAGCCTGGAATTTATTTCAAAATAAAATGAAGCTGGGGTAAGGAGACACAGAGAAAACAAGATTGAGTACAGGTTGGTAATTGTCAGAACTGGGTGCTGGGCACAAGGGACTCAGCAACTCTGCCAACTGTCAAAGCCAAAATTCTCCATTCACAAACAGGATTGTTTTTAAATGACATAAAATGGTTTTTCAAACGTGCCAGCAAGTGCTGAGCTGAAGTAAACAGGCATCACCCCAGCTTTTTGCACTGGCTCTTAGCATAGCCCAGGAAGGGACATCAGAGAGATAGAAATCACCCACAGCAAGTAAAACAGGTAAAATGGAAACAAGGCCCACCGTGGGATTTCAGTAACTCTCCAACAGCACAGACGGGACCAGGGAAGGGTCGCACGGTTGGGACACAGCCGGGAGTGCCACCTTCCGTCCCTGAAGTCAGGCAACCCTGGGGGAGCCCCTCCACCAGAAGCCCTGAAATCCAAGTCGATGGGTTACTTTCGTTTCATTCACCGCACTATGAAACCCATCAACAGGCTCCCCACCCTCAAGCTCTAGGGCAGAAGACATCCAGGGAAGGACGGCTCATTCATTTTAGGGGCATTTTCGTTTGTTTTTTGTTTTTTGGTACCGGGGATCGAACTCATGACTTCCTCTTACCAGGAAAGTGCCTGAGCCACTGAGCTAAACCCCGGCCTGACTCACTCATTTTAGAAATATCAGAATGCCCAGAGATATCAGAACGCCCATAGATAAGAATCCCGTGATTCTGCTGGGTTTTATTTGCCAGCATGCTCCCCTCCCCATCACCCCCAAATCCGTACTTTTTATCCCCACAACACCACTGCAAAGGCAGCGCCTTCCCGCCTCACTGGACCCTCACTGCACCACTGGCACCTGTGACCAAACACAGTGAGCCCTTCACACTGCAGCCGCCTCGTACCACTTCCTTCCCAGGCCCAGGGGCAGCTTTCATTGTTTTCCAGCTTATGCCCGAGTTTCTCACCCTTTAAAACTTCTAGTTGGGCACGAACACTCTCCTGTTCTTTCTCTGACACCTCCTACGCCACAGTCCTCCCTGGCTTGCTCCTGTGGGTTCTTTCTCCCTGGCCAGTGCTTCTACTCCGGCTTCTCCCAAGCCACAAACTTGACTTCAGGTAAGTCCTTTCCTCTTCTTGGGGGACCTGACAACTCGACATAGCTTGTCCTTCAAAGAATTCCTACGGTGTTCACGGTTTATGGACAAAATGGTTAACAATGAACCTTCTGATCGATCTATCATCTTTGTCTAATTCTCATACATACCAAATGTGTGATCTTGGGCAAGTTACGGTGTTTTCCTTTTCAAGTTAAAAACTGAATAGATTTATAATACAGATGTGAGAATTCTGTGGGCAACAGCTATTATTTATTTGCAACTTACAATCTGGATCAGGCACTGGACTAGGAGCTGTACGTAGATTTGCTCAAGGCATCTTTAGAACAGCCTATGAGAAAGCTAGTAACAATGTCCGCATTTTAGAGGTGAGTGGGCTAAAGTTCAAGCAGCAGAAGTACTTAGAGAAGGAAACACAGGAAGCTGAGGCAAAATATAGGTCATGTACTGGACTGTACATGTCTGCTACACTGTCCTGCCCAACACGTACCGATGTTAGCACAGGCATCTCCTTTGTGGACAGCAGGCTCTCATGAACAAATCCTAGAATACGACACAAACTGATTTTTTACTCCTACATCTTTGCCTCTAAGAACAGGTGAGCTGCTCTAATCATATGCATATTCTTTTTCAAAACATTGATTGTGAAATAATTTTAAATTCACAGAACAGTTGCAAAAATAGCAGTGTCCCATAGACCTTTTACCTGACTTCCCCTAATGTTAACATCTACATAACCGTGGTACGTTTATCAAAACACGAGCACAACACTTGAAACTAGAAGGAAAATGGTGGAGTGGTGAGCAAAGACAACTCAGTCGCTCCAAGATTCAGAATCCAGGCACTGGAAAATGACAACTCAACAATGTAGATTCCAGGGAACCAGGAAGGATCTGACAGGAGCATTAAAGCCTACAAACAAATGGAACAGACAGTGTAAGATGCGGAGAAGGAAGTGGCAATATGTACCTTCTCCCAGCCTCCCAGCCCATGGTTCGTGGGCAGGAGACCAGATCTACACAGTGAAAGCTGGGGACTCCAGGGGACTTCAGGGAGAAAGGGGGTGATACAACAGACCAGGGGTGCTGTGAGCCTCAACAGGACACAGCCGGTGGGTGACTCCCATCCACGCACCTGCCACATCCCTGGGGAGACTGGCTGCTCAGATGCCATTCTGGGGAAGGGCTGATGGAACCCAGGACTCAGCAGCCAGGGACAACTTCACTTCAGGGCTCCCAGTGTTACGTTGCCATAGTAACTGGCTGAGAAACAGCCCTAAGAGCTTGTGGTCAGGGAGCCCCCAGCAGGCTGGACAGAGATGCCCTAAGGGTTTCCAGCTACAGGACACAGGCCCCTGCCCTCACAGCCAGAGGCCAGGCTCAGCCTGAGTTGCTCTGCATTAGAATGTCGTGGTACTGGTCCCCTCACCCTAACCCTACTGCCTGCTGGTACTTGCACCCAGCAAGGATCTTGGTCTGATCATCTTCTTTACCTAGCAGCATGAGCAGGGACACATCTTGACTTGGACACCGCCCCAAAACTGTAGATCTGGGAGGAAAACCACACCTTCAGAACAAAATGACACAAAACACCAGCGACCAGTTAAACAAAGAGTTAGAGTCCAGGAGAAAGTTTCAATTAGAAATCCAGGAGATTGAAAATTACATTGCAAGTATGGGAAGCAAAAGCAACCAGTGTGAGGACAAAGTGTCAGAACTAGAAGACAACGAGGCCTTCAAGATAAGCTGCTCAAAGATACCTTAAAAGCAACAGGAAGACATGAAAAATGGATCCAACAGCTGCTACAAGATGCAAAGAAGGTGAATCTAAGAGTAACCCTAGTAAGTGAAAAATCAGATAACAAGACAAATGGCACACACACACACACACACACACACACACACACACACACACACAAAACCCCAAAAAACACCTGTTCACAGAAACACTGGCAGGAAACTTCCCAACTATAGGAAAAGAAATAAATACAGATAAATGAAGCATACAGGACCCCCCTAACCAGGACCACATCACACACATCATACTCAAAGTACCACAAATCCATCACAGGAACAAAATCTTTTTTTTTTTTTTTTAATTTTGAAGAGAAAACCAAACAAAATAAAACAGAATAGAGTCACTCAAAACAAAACAATGAACATGATATAGGACTTCAAAACAATGTAGAAGGAAATCAACAATGGCTACCATAATGCCTCTTGTTATCGTCAAAATAACTGCTGGTATCATCAGACATAATAAAATCAAACAAAACAGAACAAAATAAAACCAATCAAAAAACAGACAAACAATGAAAGCAATACAGGACTTCAAAACAATAGGAAATCAATAAAGGCTACCATAATATATTTTGTTATCTTTGAAATTGCTGCCCATGCCATCAAATACAATAAAATCAAACAAAACAAAATAAAACCAAACAAAACAGAACAATGAAAACAATACAGGGCTTCAAAACAAGGTAACAGATTAACAATGGCCACTGCCTTCCTTTTAGACATTTCCTCCCCTTTCACTTTCACAATATCTATGACGCATTTTGGATCCCACTAACACCTTTAGTTTTTTACACTAGGGAGACAACATAATGCTCACCCATGTGACTCTGAACCGTTTCATCCATGGGCATGATCTGAAGTTGTATCCATTTACCTACAGGAGCCTCAAGGTTATCTTTTTTTATATCTGAGTAGCTTTCCATTCTATAAAAATGTCGTATCTTTCTTATCCATTCAGCAGCTAATGGGCAACTGGTTCCTGTCACATGGAGCATTGTTTTCTTTAAGTTTCAGTCTATGAATTTCTTTCAAGATAAATGTGTTTCTTGTATAAAGCATACTGATGGATCCTGTCTCCTGATCCACTCTGCCTGTGTTTCTTTTTATTGGTGAACTGAGGCCACCTACAGCAATGGTTATGACCAACACGCACTGGCCTGTCTCTGCCTTGCTGTTCTCCTGCCATTGGCTCCCTACTTTTCCCCTCCATTCAGTTGCTTGCCCTGCTTGGCGATCACCCTCTGCTGCTGTTCTGGGACCGTGGTCATTTTTATCTCTCTCTAGAATGTTCTTCAGTATTGTTTGCAGAGTTGGTTTGGTGGTCATGAATTCTTTCAGTTGTTCTTTGTCATGGAAGTATCTGTTTCTCCATTAAGAAAGATAGTTTTGCAGGGTACATCAGTCTGGGTTGGAAGTGGTTTTCTTTCAGGACTTGAACTACTTCAACCTCTTCTTGACTTGATTTGTGTCGAGAAGTCTGCTGTGATTCTGATGGGCTTTCCTTTATAGATGATCTGTTTCTTTTCTCTAACAGATTTTAATATTCTGTTCTTTTGCTGAGTTTCTGGGATCTTGATTCTTATATGTCTAGGTGCAGATTTATTTTGGTTATGGCTAGCTACAGTTCTATATGCCTTACTTATCTGTATGTTGGGTCCTTTATCCATGCTTTGGAAGTTTTCTGCTATTATTTCCATAAACAGACCTTTTTTGTCATTTGTATTGACCCCTGCTTTTTCACTGACACCTATCACTCTTATAGTATTTTTCTTTGTGTCAATTGTAGCCATTGAATTGTAATTTCCTGGTTCCTTGTTATTTTAAAGAGATCTTTCCTTTTGTGATTGCTAGTTACAAACCTGTCTTCAAGGTCTGAAGTTTATCTGCAGTTGCTTTCAAGTGGTTTTTTGAGATTTAATGGAGCTGTTAATTTCCTGGATATTACTCTGAATTTGTTTCATGCATTCTAAACCTTTCTTGTATTGTTCATTCAAGACTTCCCTGAAGTCATTCAAGACTTCCCTCACTTTCCTATGCTCTTCTATTTTTTTAAAAATCTGTATCTTCTTTAGAGGTGCTCAGCAATTCTTTTATTGTTTTTCATTTCTTCTTTTACCTGAGATAGTATTTCTGTTCTAATTTCTTTTATAGCCTTATGAAGTTATTTCTTTACTTAAGTTGCCATCACTTCAGAGACTTCAGGTGTGGGACTCCCAATCCTTCCACATTTACATCTCCTGGCCTTGCTCTGCATGGGTTGGAGGCCAGGACTGCCTTTGCTGCTTCTTCTTGACATTTTCCTGGGTTCTTCTGGACAAGCAGGCAGTGGGATTCCAGGCACTTCCCATGTTGGTTACAATTTCTCCAAAGTGTGACTGGTTGGTTCTCCTGGCTGGTGTAGGGCTGGCTGCTGTTTTTCCCAGCCCACAGTGGCTACCGGCAGGAAGCATCTCAGATGGCGGTTGGTATGCCAGGAACAAAATTGATGAATCAGTCAGTCAGTCAGTCAATCTCTCTCTCTCTTTTTTTTGAGACAGGGTCTCACTATGCAGTTGAGGCTGGCCTTGAGCTCACTTTGTAGCCCAGGTTGGTCTCGAACTTGCAACGATCCTCCTGCCTCAGCTTCCCCGAGTGCTGAGATTACAGGCCTGTGCCATCACGCCCAACTTCTGTCTTTTTGAGACAGGATCTCATTATACAGTTCAGGTTGGCCTTGAGCTCACTTTGTAGCCCAGGCTGGTCTCGAATTCCCAAATGATCCTCCTGCCTCAGCCTCCCAAGCACTAGGATTACAGGCCTGAGCCACCTTGCTTAGCTAGGAACAAAATCTTTTTTTTTTTTAATTTAAAAAAGAAAGCAAAACAGAAAAAAGGGTAGAAATAATACAGAATTTTAAAAAATAACATTAAGATGTCATCTCTAGCTGATATATTACATATTGCTATTTCAGAAGTAATTATTTAAGTTATAAAATCAAAGAATAAAAATGAACAGACAATTGAATGATAGCACAAACTATTCTGTTTAAGGAACTATCAAAAACTCAGTAGTATGGTTATCTATCTTGCACACAAACATATATTCAGTTATATGTGTATACCTACAGGTTTAGGAACAAAATCTTAAAAGCTATCAGAGAAAGGCTACAAATCACATATAAAGCTAAGCTCATTATAATTTCAGTAGCGTTGTATTCACTAACAAACCTTAAAGGCCAGGAGGGCAAACAGTAAAGTGTTTCAAGCTTTAAAAGATAACAACTCCCAACAACAACTTTTATATCCCGGAAAACTTTCCTTCAAAATTGAAGGAGAGGGCAGGGGATTTAGTTCAGTGGCATAGGCACCTGTCTGGCAAGTGCAAGGTCGTGAGTTTGATCCCTGGGACCAAAAAGGAAAAAAAAAATTGAAGGAGAAATAAGGTTATTTCCATGACAAGGCAAATTCATGCCCACAAAACCAGCCTTACAAAAAGTTTTCAAGGATATCCTACAATAATACCAGTAAGTCAGAAAGAATGAATACACTTGGTAGAATGAGTAGCTAAGGAAAAGGGGGCCCCTCGCCCCCAAAATGGCAATCAGCAACGCAAAAATGATGCAATGAGAGGAATAACTAAATGCCACACTGTCGTTATCACTGTATGTTTGTAGTGTAATTTGAAGTTTGGGATTGTGATGACCTTGGCTTTGCCTTTATTGCCCAGAATTGCTCTTGCTGTTCTGGGTCACTTTTGGTTCCATATAGATTTTAGTTGCCACAATCCTAAACACAAGAATTGTGAGGAATACTATCGGTGTTTTGATTGGGACTGCATTAAATGCATACAACATTTTTGGGAGTATGGCCATTTTGATTATATACTGCCTATCCACAAACAGGGAGTCTTGCCATTTTCTGATGTCCTCTTTAATCTCTTTTCAGACACTGGGTGAGAGGACTGGGGCTGTGGGTGCAGGAAAGGGAGCTCCTTGGAACTCACACGCAACTCTGTCTTTTTTTGGGAGGAGGGAGAAAATGATGAAATAATTGTTCCTAATTCCACAATTTTCATTAAACCTTTTTTCTCTGCTCTCTTCCCCCTGGCACAGAGTAAATTAACCTGGTGTCATGGGTGACCCAGAAGATAAAAAGCAAAAAATAAGGCCCAAATTCCAATGGAAATCTGGTCTCACTGATTAAGCTACATGTGTCAGAATTATTGGTTTTTAACCCACAAGGTGAGCAACAGGTCTTCAAACTCCTAACTGTATCTACAAGCTTTGTGGATCATGACCAACCCCCAAGCAGGCTCCCAGAGGACCCTAATACTGCTCCTTTGTGGCGAATCTCAGAGGTAAAGGCCACGCCCTTGTGTTTGTTTTTGCCAGCTGTGAGTCTGGCAGCCTACTGCCTGGCACGAGGCATTCAAAGGCGACTGGATTTCCTCTTTGATGGAGTGGCTCAGCTCGGTCCTCTGTATCAGCTGTTAGAAGGAAAATACTACAATATCTTTTGAAAAAAGAATAGCTAGTGTTTGCTTTGTTTTTGCTAATTCGGGAACAAGGAGAGCCTGGATTTAAAAAAACAATTCCTGGGAGCTCCTGATTCCAGTGGGTCTCAAGGCTAAGCTGCAGAAGGCTGCTGCGCTGCTGGCTGGAGCTCTGATTTCTCCAGCTGCGGCCTGGGTGTGTTCAAGAACAGATGGTGGAGACGTCACAGGACCACGCAGGCCAGTCCACAAATTCAACCACCACCTCCTAGCAATGTAAAACCGGACGTGCTGGGGCTGGAGGTATAGCTCGGTGGTACAGCACGTGCTCAGCACACATGAGGTCCTTCCTATAGTCTATCTCCAGCCCCCAAACGGAAACAGAAACGAAAACAAATGCTCCTCCCAGAACTGAATAAAGTTGGAGACATGATTCATTCCCCATAAATCAAGCTCTCTCTGCCTGAGCCGACCCAGCACCAATGCAGCTGCTTTTAGGGGTGCCTTGGTTTGGTCGTTCAGAGACAGACATCAGGAGGACAAATGGCTGAGCTTGCACGATGCTGGCATGAGCATCTGAAACCGCGATCATAGCCCCTGTCCCCCCCACACGCCTTCTATACAGTGCAACGAAGCCAAATGACAGGGACAGAAAGAACTCAGCCTTTATGACAGTCTCTATGGGCTTCCTGCTTCCTTTCTTGCAAGTCTCCTTAGAGTGCAAAATGAGACACTGGCAGAGTATTACAGCCCTCTCAGGCCTAAATCAACTAGGGCAGAATGCAGGGAAGTCAGGGGAACAGGCAGGAGAGACGGCGTTAATCTAGTTCACCCCGTAGAAGCGACCTTACTACAAATTCCAAAAAGACTAACGTTAGCCCACTGTGTACCAGTTTTGCTTCTGACGGAAGATCATGGGCAAATTCTTGCTTTTATTCTTCTCATTATCATTGAATTTGATCCCCACATTGAAAAACTATCTGTCCTGTTTGTCTACCATGAGGAATTTCATTTTGGCCAAATGAAGGTTTATGAGTTGGGGGAAAAAAGCAACCTCGGGAAACAATTCAGCAACATATAGGACTCTCTGAGCCCTTGAACAGGCAGCAGACTAGTGCCAGTAAAATAAAACAGAGCCACTGTTTCAGACTGCAGCTTTGGCTAAGGTTTCACTCTTCAATTACTTTCAAAGTCATTCGTTTTAGTCAACATTATAAGGGAAAGTCAACATTTGTCCTGGCAGCAAGCCCAAATTTGTTATTTTATTAGTCTGCTACTGGTTAAATTGGCCCGAGATTAAACACATCTGATAAATAGCCCTAAAATACTGGAGATTAGCAGAAAACCTCTTACACAGGATGTTACTATTACTTAACCTTGGGCAGGAGAAACATACACCGACACCCCCTTTAACAAGCACCAGCCTCTAGTGCTTGAAGCTCGCCTTTGTCATGCCCAGAGGTGGTGTTAGAGACATTCAGAGAAAGAGGAAGCCAAATATGTAGGTCTCTCTGCGGTCCCTGGCTCCAAATCTGCCTTCTGAACTTCAAGCAAATCCTTACTCTGACAAGGCGCAAAGGGCCAGACGTTCAAAGACAATGCACTTAAAGAGTCTGACCTCCAAGAAAAGTAGAAGGACTACCAGTACAGTTGTACTCTCTGCCCCTCACAGGAAGGCCAGCCTTGGGCCTAGAAGATAGTATGCATTCTGGATAAGAATGCCACACAAGCCAGGATTACTGGTGCACACCTATCATCCTAGTGCCTAGGAGGCTGAGGCAGGAGGACTGCCTTGAGTTGCAGGTCAACCTGGGTTACACAGTGAGTTCAAGGCCAGCCTGAATCACAATGAGACCCTGTCTCAAAACACAAAATGACTGCCACATAAATAACGTGCCTACCACATCATACCCATCCTCAGGCCAGGAAGATTAGTCCACAGGTGGAAACTCCTGGTTGGATCATGCCAACAAGGTACCTGGAGGTGGCGGTCATGGCCTGGTCATGGCCAGAGACCCTACGAGAGGTCTCTGTGGCTCTGGAGTTTCTCAGTCACTTCCTACTGACATCTTAGAAACCTGTGTGTGGGACATAAGCTTTTCCTTTATTCTCTCTGCCAAAGGGACATCTGGGCTCTCCTTTGGGCTAGGCTGGCAGGTCGAGGGTGCCGCTGGGGCTTCCTCCCACTTCGGGGCTCAGGAGGCTGGCGTGTACAGACGTCAAGGGTACTTCAGCAATGGGCTCTGGGTTTGCCCAGGGCTTAGGGATGAACTGGAAGCCTCTGCAACAGTCGGTAAGGTTCTTACCACCGTGGCCCAGAGAATGTGCCAGCTCTTTACAGAGGCTCTAAGGATAAAACAGCCAGCCTTTCCGGCCAGAGACTGGTACCCTATGACCTTAAGCCAACAGTGTAAGCAGGACAGGCTTGGCTCCCTCCACTGTGCGGTGGAGATGACCCTTCCACCTCCTGGGCGCTTCTAGGAGGAGCACGTGAGGTCGTATGTGCAATGTGCTTACCATGAGCCTGCCCCACAGGAAGTCCCCCACAAACACCAAAGCACCGCCCCACTTCCCATGGCCAAGGAGAAGCGTCTGCCTGGCCTGCTCTCCTGCCCACCCCGACTCCTCCAACACTGGATTCACCCTTAGAGTTCCCACCTGACTTGCCACAATCACACCACGGACACACTCTGGCCACTGAGGCTGCCACGAGACTGTATTTTGATTCCACACTCCTGCCTTCCTTGTCCTCCTGTGGCTTTATCACTTGTTTAGTCAAGTTCTGGCTGGATAATGCAAAACTGGGAGGTGTTTGGCAGGATTCAAGGCTATGACAGAGGAGAGGAAAATGTCAGCAGCAAAATCTCAAGAGAAGAACCCGAGCCACTAGCTGGGTCTTGAGGTCTGCATGAGCCCCCTTCTACCCCAGATGCACACTGCTGAGTTATGGGCAGGCTTGTCAGACCCCAATACTGTCTAGAATTTGGCAGTGACAGGTGCTGTGGGCATTCAACTCCTGCCAGATGTGCAAGGGAAAATTTTTCCAAGAATAATGTGCTGCCTTTGGCTTCCAGAAAGGACCACACAGAACCTCACAGATGTCTTCTCTTTCACCCACCTGTCATCTTTTAAAACTCAGCACTATCTTTGCTTCCCAGAAGAGGAAAAAGAAGTACGGAGATGAAAAAGGATGTACAGGTCTCAATCTCAAATGTCCCAAAGAATTGACAGAGTGTTCCAGCTGCACCTGTGACAATCAAATACCTCGCAGGTGGGCGCAGCAGACCTGAAGTCAGGTCAGCCAGAGGAGCGAAGGGGAGGCAGAGACCACGGTCCCTCTGTTTGCAGTATGGCATCTGACGACGGGCACAACTGAGCAAGGGCACCGCCAGGTCTGCAGAAGATGAGCCCCCTTCCGCTGCCCAGTCAGTTTCTGTTTGTGATGAGAACAGTGATTTTGACCAGAAAAGCCTCGGAGGACGTGACCTCCAGAGAGAAACACATTTGCAGCGCTGGCTGGTTATCTATCCCCAGCTGTCCTTCCTAGCACCAACTATCCCCTCAGATGCTGGCCAGCGTGTCCTCGGCATGTGCCCACACGCAGAACCGTGGAACAGTCTGCTCCCAACTGAACAAAACACACTCAAGTCTGATCATCTGGAACAGAAAAGGCCACCAAACAGCCACATGGGACTGACTGAACTGGGGATAAAATTCTTTAATAAATTTAAGTTTTCCTGGTTTTGGTGTTCAGCTGACATTCTGCCACCCACTGAGCAACGGTGTGCAGAAAAATCAAACACAAAGCTCGCCGACCGGGGGGCCATGAGGCAGGGAGCCCCAAGGGTCTCCTGTGGTCCTTCTGTGGTTCCCCCCACCCAAAAGAACAGATAATTAGCTTCAAAATATTACTGCTTAGGATGGGTACCGCACACTTGAGCAGAACACAGGACTGACTTGATTTGCTGACACAATTTGCATCTTGTAGCACCTTTTTAATGATAGGAATTAAAAACTGTCCAGTAGCAACAGACTTTTCCAGCGCTTCACAGTAACTCCAGTTCTCAGTATGGTGCCTTTGCAACTACAGAACAACTGTTAGTGTTATTTCTCATTCTCAGCAATTCATATGCAACCCGGCATACAATTATCTACCACTGATTAACATTCAGAAGCTGATGAATGTGACAAAAGGTATCACGTGACGAAGAAGGCGCGGGTTCAAGGGCTGAGCTTGCTGCCCACATCACCTTCGATCACAAGGTGGTAACCAGGAAGTGGTTAGACAATGCAGTGTGCTTGAGACAGAAGCGAGCACAGATGTACGATTTAGAGAGTCTCAAGAACGGGGTGCCAACAGAAGGCTCCAGGAGAAACAAGGCCAGTTGTTGAAAGTGCTATTAATTCCCCAGGAAAAGGATACCAGTGGCAGAAAAGGGCAAAGTTCGGTGTTTTCTGGCAAGGGCTACATACAGAGGGCAGGTATGTCGGTCAGTTTTCTCACTGCTGGGGTAAAATCTGAGGCCCACACGTGAAGAAGAGAAGGCTGAGTTTAGCTCATGGTCTCAGAGGTTCATCAACCCTCGCTGGCTCCCAGGCAGAAATACTATGGTGGAGGGGCACAAAGAGGGAAGGCTGGTCAACTCACAGCATTTGGGAATCAAGCGCAGAGGAAGAGCCAGGCAGTGTCACAAATCCATACTCCTAGCACCGGGGAAGCTGAGGCAGGAGGAACGCCAGGAATTCCAGGCCAGCCTGGGCCACATGCAAGGTTAGCCTGAACTATATATAAAGCGAGACTGGATAACTCCCCAGGGTCATGCCTTATACCCGTCCAAACACACCCAGAAGTGGACCTTACAAACCTACCAGGTGCCTCCCAAGCCAAATGAGTAGACAAGACTCAGTGTCACCGGGAGGCTCCCTTAAGGACTGCAGAGTATCGCTCCTGGCAGCAGCTTCCCTGTGAAGCTTCCTGAGTACCCCAGATGGCACAGGGCGGAGGACCGACTGAAGGCCCATTTACCAGCCAGGCCCTCCTTCTGCCCGGGATTTAGCAGTCGGGAGAGGGGACACCAGAGTCTGCAAAGCAGCTCTACAAAGTCTCAGGGGGCTGCCAGGGCCCCAGGCTACTCACAGACCTAGTGCTTTTCTACAAACAGGGAAGCGGTCCCACAACTGACCCAGGTGTGACTCTTTTGACTCTGGAGCCCTGTGGAAACAAGAGACCCCTAAAGAGGGGAGGGAGGCACCTGGGCAATTGTGGGATGCCAGCCACCACTGCCCAGGCCAGAGGCTGCCACACACTCTTAGCCATTCCACACTACAGCACCACCACCCTGCTCTCTGGAAGAGGAAGCAGCTGTCCGGAGCCGTGAACCAACGTGTGCCAGTCATACCTCGGAATTCAAGTCTAAATTCAAAGCTGCCTGCTCGCAGGCCTTCTCTGCTACCCCACGCTGGCCTCCCAAGGTACACAATGTCCTCTCACGCTAACACAACAGCAGGACAGAGGCACCTTTGTGCCAGGCTGCGCTTTCTGGGTATCCTTTCCTTGACTTCTCTTAAATTAATACCATGACTTGAGCTATGCTAGTCTACACCTATAATCCCCAAGAGGATTGTACTCAAGAGGTTGAGGCAGGAAGATCATCATGAGTTTGAGGCCAGCCTGGGCTACACAGCCAGTTTAAGGACAGCCTGAACTACATAACAAGACCCTCCACAAAAGCCAACCCAACCACCACAAAGCTGGCAACTGAGACTCCCAGTGGTTAAAAACTTATCCAAGCTCACAATCCAGGACTGAGCACAGGGTACTATTCAGCAAGGCCACATCACTGTTAGTAAGCAGGTGGGAACCCTAAGGAAACCAGCAATAAGGCAGAAGGGAGTGGAGACTAGGAGAGGAAGTGGCGTTCAAGCCCTATCTCTCCGGGACCCTAAGCTCCTTCCTCAGCATCTCAGGGAGCCCAGCCAGGGACACGGGGTGCTGCTGAGTCCCTGCTCTAAGGGCACACCTGGAGACATGAGTGGCATCAGGGCTTCCCTGGATGCCACCTACCAATACATTCCAGTCCCCCGACCCCCAGTGAGATCCCTGCTTCCCTGCCTCTTCTGGGGGCTGACAGGCACTACCCGTGGTTTTGCTACTGACTCAGTCAAGTTGAAGTATGAGTTCCCAGAGGGCAGGCTGCTCCTTAAATAGGGGAGTAAATAATGTGTACAGTTAGGTCTCAGTGCCATTACTGACCACCGCAGAGCACATTTTCAGACGCCCACCATTCACCAGCTTGTATCTACCACACTGGGTTTCCCCGCTCTTCTTTTCTTTGGTAAGAGAAAGGTTGATCTGTCCCCCGGTTTCAGGGCTTCAGTCCGCGGCGGCGTGGCCCTGGTGCTGGGGCAGTAGAGTGTGTCGGGGCCAGAACACGAGGAGGAAGCTGGACCCCTCAAGGCGTCCACAGAGCAGCTCCCCACATTCCTAACACAGGAGCCCTTTGTAATGAAGGTGCCTCGCTCATGACCAGGGCACAAAGGACCTGCTCCACCCGCCTGCCCGGGTGCGTGTCTGTGGCTGGTGCTCGGCTGAGGTGCTCAGCTGAGTGTCAGGCGTGAGCTGCCCCATGGCAGGGGAGCTCTGCACACCTGTTAGGAACTCACTCTGGCAACACCTAGAAGACCACACGCGACTTTTAAAACTTCCATCTGGCAGGAATGAACGTGAAACTTGACAGCATGCTTATAACATCTTTGTTAAAAATATATAATGCCCAGTACTAACTCCAATTTCTGGGAAACTACGTGGTTATTTCCTAGAAAGGGAGCAGAACTTTTGGTAGGCCATTGCTCGCACTCAGCGGATTTATAATCTAACTAGATGCTTCTAAGAAAGCAAATGATCTACTGAGCACTTGCACGAGAAGTTTTTTTGTGCGCTCTCTTTATCTTCACAATCTCCTTGGAAATTCTCATTTTACAGATGAGGAAACTGGGATTTAGAGAGTCGGTCTGGTTCGAGGTCTACTTGGCTCACCAGAGCCAAGGTGGGGATTTGAACTCAGCTCAGTCTGACCCCTAACACCAAGTTCCTCTGCACTCTACTCTGGCTCAAACTGAAATGGGATCTTGCCCAATCCTCCCTTGCAGGGAGGAGGGGAGGAGCAGGGGGGAAATGATTTCTGCTCGAACTCTGGACCAGTGATGCTTTGAAAAGAAAAAACGATTTAAGTTCTTAGGACAGGAATCTAGTTTTTCACTTGGCTAACATGTAATGCAGAATCATTTGCTCTGACACATTAAAATCACTTTTTATCTACCTGAAGCTCTTAATATTTGAAATCTGGATCCTATGTTCATTGTACAGATTTCAAGTTTGGTTTGCAAGACACTGTGTCCAAATGTGGGAACTTACTGCTATAAAGTTCCAATCCCCAGAAAAGCCCTCATAACCTGCCTGGTGCAGTTTCCAAATTCTAGGTACCAACATGACTTTTTTTTTTTGCCATACGTACAAAACACAAAACCTATTGAGTACATAATGCCTCTTTAAATTATTAATTTGTGACTTACGTAAACTTACAGAAATGATCTATTTCACTACCTTAAATGGAAAACCACTCTCACCTGCCACAGACAGAAGCGGACTTTGACAAATGGACCCTATTGTTAGGATACTCTTGTCTGCCTGAAGCTTCCAAGCTTGAGGCCTGGACTTTAAGATGGGAAATCAGCAAGTGACTGAGTTAAAGTTAAACACAGTACTGCATCCAAGTACAGACTTGGCCTAATCAGGAGGCCAGAAAGAGGACTGAAAAGCGTCTTGTCTTTGTATCATTTGAACTGCCACAAGTGAAATGCACATTCTGGGAAATAATGATCGAACGCACTGTCTTCATTCCCGAAGAGAAGCTGAGCCTGTGTGTGCCTGTCCCGGGCTGGGGTGTGTGTGTGTGCGTGTGTGTGTGCGCACGCTCTTCTAAAACTCGGCTCAGAGACCAACGCCGCATTCACGGGGGCCTCCTAGGAGAGCTCTCACTCCTGCCACTGATGTCAGCATCAAGTGCAGTTGCTGAGCCCATAGAGCCTGGGCATTGAGCGTTCAGAGAGCACAAGATTCAGATGTTTTCTTCTTCTAAGTCCTCAGATAAGTCACCATCAAAAAGCTGGGGCGGAAGGAGGTGATGCTTCGCTGTATCTATGCGGCTTGCACTCAAGACACTGTCAGTTTTTTCCTTTTCTGACAATTCATTTCCTTTCTGAACAGTGGTTTCCATCCCCTTCTGCAAAATCACACCCTGAAGCACCCAAAAAAGTCACCAGTCAGCACTGAGGACGGCTGATAAGGTCTGTGAAAGTGAACCAAGACTGCCCAGCCCTAAAAGGACACTGATGACCCACTCTCCTTCCTCTACCTATGTGAAGTCAATAGTTCAGCACCGGCCGTGTGGCTGGGGAGGCAGCTCAGAGAGGAAGCGCTTGCCAAGCACCTGAGAGGCCCTGGGGCGTGGATGGGGTGAGGGAACTGGGCAGGGCTGGGGCTCAGTGGTAGAGCACTTGCTTAGCATGTGAGCTGGCTTGGACTCAAACCCTACCCCTAGCACTGAAAAAAAAAAAAGCCTTCAGTGACCTTTGGCTATCTTTTCCATGTTTGCCTGGGGTTGTTCTTGACATGCCTTCGTCACTGGGGGTTATGAAATGTCAGTGCGTCAACATTAGATAGCACCCTTTCGAAGGGCGCCTGCGCTGGCCTTGCTGTGGGCACACAGCAGCGGAGTGGAGGCTGTATCACCTGCCCCTGGCTATCAGCCCCAGCTCCCTTTCCTTCCACCTACCCACTGGCCTATTCCTTCCTTCCTTCCGTGGCTTCCTTTTCCAGGAACACTCCAGACTTCTAAACCTGACAACTGTGGCCAGTGCTAAGCACAGTATTTATCACTGTGTATTTTTATGCTTTTCACATGGACTGTTAGTATTACTGAACTCAGTCTGGTTGTCAACTTCTAGTAGTATCTATGAAAGAGCACCTTTGGGCAGTGCTGTATTTTGCCTATACCATCTCTTCTGCCAACGTTACAGCTGCAAACCACAAAAATGTATGTCTGATCCATTCTTGGTGGCCTTTTGCTACTCTAACAGCGGTCACTCATCAAATATAAAGCAAGACTTTGCTTGCAGGTTCATCTTCTAGAGTGCAGGCCCAGGGCAAAGCCCAAAGGTGAAGCCACTCTGTGCAATATTCTAGCTAACTTCACTGGGGTTCCCTCTAAGCACCCTCCAAACACACAGCAGCCTACAATGGACACCACTCGGGAACATGACCAAGTCAACACTGTGGCATGTCAAAGAGATCGAGGCTGCACAAAGACGGTTCCTTCGCTCTGCCCTGCTTTCTAACCTTTCTGAATCTCAGCTTATGGGGACGGTGGTCCATCCACCCCCCTCAGCTGGGGCTAGGTGGTCAGCTCTAGGTGGAGCTAACGCACATGAAATCTGAACACAGGCAGACTGTTATGAATATTGCTATTCAGCGAACATAGTAACAGGGAGGGAGTTCACTGATTGCAGCATTCCTTCCCCCACTTTTCTACATCCCATTATGCACACAAAAGCTTTCAACTGGTTCATATACATCTATCTATCTATCTGCTCATATTAAATTTTTTGACTGTTTTTCCTCTTTCCAGGTTACTAGGATATCTGTTTGCTTAATTACTGCCAATGATGCCACCACCAGTCCCTGTGCCAGAAGCCATGACACATGGGACTATTCTGCTAGTGCCCTGAGCCGGACAAAATAAACTGTTGACTTTCAAGCTATTATAAATAAATAGGAAAGAGTCAGGTATGGTGGCACACAGCTGTAATCCCAGTACTTGGGAAGCTGACGCAGGAGGATCCCCATGAGTTTGAGGCCAACCTGGGCTACACAGTGAGTTCAAGGTCAGCCTACATTGTAGGGTAAAACCCTGTCTCAAAAACCCAAGTAAGTAAGTAACTAAGCAGGAAAAGGATGCTAGGGTGGACTCAGACAATTGGACTTCAAGCTCCAGCTATGCTATTTCCAGCTGGGTGATCCTGGGAAAACTGCTGAAACTCTCTGACACTTGGTTCCTTCATCTTTAAAATGAGAATAATTATATGTAGGTGAGTCAAAGAGTATAAAGGTTCTATGAAATCTATAAGATGCACACAAACAAAGCATTAGCACTACTGCATATGAACGACCCTGGACACGTTTCTTCTCCCCCGTAAAGTGTGCTATGGCTTATGTCTAATGTCCCCCCAGAGCCTCATGAGGTCATAGGTGGGGTTTCCTGAGGTGGCCGGAAGTAGGGCTCATGATGCTGGGATCAAGGGTGTGCGATTACTAACTCAGTCCACTGACCGTTTGGCACAGTTCTCGGAATGGATAATGGGAAGGCCCATCCTGGGTGTGAGTACAGGTAGCCGGATAGAAATCCAAGGAACAGAAAGGCAGCTGGCTGTGGTCACTTGCTGCTTCTTCACTACTTTGCTGCTTGGCTGCCTTCTGCCCACATGAACGTTTCTCCTCCTTGACGCCCCCCTCTGCCATGCCGGCCTGCCTTAGACTCAGCCAATTATGAACTGAAACTTCTGCAAACTATGAGCTACAATGAACCTTTCCTCTTTTAACCCTGCCTGTCAGGTATTTTGTCTTAACAGTGAGAAAAATAAGACAAGCTGTAATACTGGGTCAAAGACTTGAAAATTTCTTATCTTTTACTATCCACAAAGAAGTGCATTATTTTTAGCTACATTCACAGCATTTCTATTATATCTATAAAATCACTGCACCATTAATGAGGTATGAATTAGCATTTTATTCTTTTTTTCCCCTTACTATCAATCCTATTATGATGAACATTGTAAATAATCATTGCTTCTATGGTCCCTTGTATGTGAAGAGCTTATTATGGTCTTTTGCCCATTTATCCATAGAGATCATGGAATATTCTTTTGTTCTGCATACACTGGATGACAAAGATATTAATGTTATATTTATTTTAGTTTGGGTTTTTTGAGACAGGGTCTCACTATATGGTCCAGGCTGGCCTTCGACTCACTATGTAACCCAAGCTGGTCTTGAGCTCACAGCATTCCTCCTGCTTCAGCCTTCCAAGTGTTTGGATTACAGGCACATCCCACCATGCCCAGGTCATGTATCTTTATTTGAAAATATTTCCCAATGTATTAGTCTATTTATCTTGTCTAAGAAAGCATGTTAAACGTAACGGAAATCTTGTCTGTTGAGACAGCGGCACACAGCGTCTCTGGGATGATCAGGACTGATGATCTCCAGGCACGCAGAGCATGTTCAAAAGAAACAGGCTAAGCGAATGGGAAAGAGCACTGTATTATGTGGCAAAGCTGGAGGAACCAGAGCAGGTGAACAGGAGGAGGAAAGCAGTTGGGGTGGGGGAAGTGAGAGTAAGTGTGCAGACTGGGAGAGATGGGAAGGGAGACCGCAGTTTCCAGGCATGACACGGGAGACAGTATTACTCTACAGTACACAGGTCTAGAAAGCAACGTTACCAGGAAGAAAGGGCTGTTTCATGACCCATACTGAACAAAGAGAGTGTGGGGCCTAAGAAGGTCACCAGCTCTGTCCCCTGGAGGTATTTCAGTAGAGGTGCCAGGGTAGCCAGCAGCTGGGGAAGAACAGGGGTACTGTTTTAAACAGACCTTGCCCACTCTGAGGTACTCTGACGCAAGGATGCTGGGTCATTTCCTGAAGGCTGATTTTGTTTGTTTCATAAATCCCTGAGGAAAAAGGTCTGTTTTGCTATTCCTTTCCTCCTCATCTTAAGAGTGGGGTGGCGGTGGTGTGCGTGTGTTACCGTTAACGGTTCTGGTTCAGTTCCAATTAATTGAAGCTTACTAATAATGAGGGCTGCTTTCTCACAAAAGGACACAATGGCCCAAACATAGACGGTCCTGGCACCAGTATTTCTAAGACTTAGACAGATCTGATTAACTGTGACATAACCTCTCCTGAGATAGTCACTGATGTCAATTTAGTGAAGACAGACAGACAGACCTAAGAAATCACTGGCTTGGGCTGGGGATTCAGCTCAGTGGCATAAGTGCCTGCCTGGCAAGCACGAGGTCATGAGTTTGATCCCCTGTACCAAAAAAAAAAACACAAAACAAACAAACAAAAAAAAAACCAAAGAAAGAAAGAAACGAAAAGAAACCACTGGCTTACATTCCTAACAGACCCTTAACAGACACAACAAAAATAAAATGACAACAAGATTGAAGCAATCTCCCCATTTTGTATGTGATCGGGGCTGTTAAGACTATGCATAGTAACCACACATGTATCTTACAGATGAAGCAGCCCTTCCAGACACACACCACTAACAATTACATTACATAAGGCTTTGCAAAATTAGGATGTGATCAATAACTTATTTTCACACAGCAGTCATAAAAACAGTGGCACTGGTTCAGGATTTCAGAGGCCATCACAAGGATGTCTTTTAAAAAAATGACACAGTTTGCAAACACCCACATGGTAGCTGGACTTCCCAGTTACTGGTTAACACAGAAGGCTGGTGGTTCTCATAGATAAGCAAAATGAGTAATAGGAGAGCTAACATGTTACCTCCGCAGAGCTGAGCAGGCAGAGTGATGGCAGAACCATCAAGATCAGTTCCTTGATCTTGAGAAACACAAAACAGAAAGTATCAAAACCCTCTCAAACAGGAGCCGGCAAACCCCATTCCTTAGGTCACAGGCAGTGCATGAAATGGGCTAGCAGAACCACTGCCTAGCCAGGCGTGGACGCTCACACTTGTAATCCCAGCACTTTGCAGATTCAGGCAGGAGGGTCACCATGAGTTGAAGTCCAGCGTGGGCTACATAAGCAAGTTTGAGGCCAGCTTGTACTATACAGTGAGGCCCTGTCTCAAAAACCAACCAACCAACCAACCAACCAACCGGCAAACACTGACTAATGATGGGATTCACTATCCACACACCAGGGAAAACAGGTCTTTGATCAGCAGGCAGTTGGCTCGGGCAGGTGGGTTCATCCTACATGTGTTATGTGGTGACACCAGTGATTGAGTCACTTAAAGGCAATCTGATGTGGTTAGGAAAATACAGATTTCAGGGTCAGACTGGGTTGTGTCTCAGCTTCTCCACCCAATAGTTCAAGCATCCTGGGATACTACTCGGAGCCTCAGATGCTTCTGCAAAACACAGAGAGTAACAGCATCACAGGATTGCTGTCATCATGATTAAAGTAAAGGACTTAGTAAAGCCCCTAATGCGCTGATATGTATAAAACAACATTTAAGAAATCAGGATGGTGATTGTGATGCTTCTTAAAACCATTGCAGAAGGACTGGGGATTTAGCTCAGTGGCTTAAGCGCCTGCCTGGCAAGTGTGAGGTTGTGAGTTTGATCCCCGGTACCAAAAAAAACAAAAACAAAAAACCATTGCGGAGATGATTTTTTTGTGGAGGTTTTAATGATGACGATTTTTAAATTTATTTGTTTTTAGCAGTGGTTACTGAAACCAGGGTTTCTGCACTGAGCTACATTGGATCATTTTTTTTTTTTTTAAAGAGTTTCACTAAATTGCTAAGGTTGAAATCAAACCTGTGATCCTCCTGCTTCAGCCTGTGAGAGTGCTAGGGTTAAAGGCATGTGCCAACCACACCCGCACAATAATATTTACTGAGGACTTTCAAGGTGCCAGGCATTACACTAAGCATTGCACACAAATCATCTCCTGTGATCCTCACTGTAGCCCTAGGAGGCAGAATTATTATCATGTCCATTTTACCACTAAAAAAGCTGAGACTTGCAGAGACAGTGGCTTGTCCAAGGCTACACCACTAGAGGTGGTGGACAGGACTTCGAGAGGCCAGGCGTCTTACTGCAGGTCAATCCCCTGAACAGCCTTAAAAGTCGGCAGGTACAAAGTCAAGTATTTTAACAGGCCTTGTTGGGGGCCTCCGAGAGGTCCTCCAACTGAACAAGCCTCAGAATGATGGCCCAGTGATCATAACCAGATGCCATCAGTGATTGATGGCCTTTTCCTGGGTAATTGCATCCACTTAGTCAGATCTCTGAGGCCACAAGATTCTGGAGGAACCTAGGATTCTAACTATAGTAATTCCTTATGACTGTAGTATTCCCACGAAGTTGGTCATACATACTGACAATTCAACAGCATATGATGCAGATCCCCAGAAAGTAAATGACTGGACAGCAGGAACCCCTTAGGTCTCCAGCAGCACAGCCCCAGGCGTGTACGACTGTCAAACACGCGTGTTGACCATGGGCACGAACTGCAGCAAGAACACACAGTTCACCTCGCCTTAGGCACCGTCTCGATTATATGTTCAAGATTATACACTTAAAATATTTTAAAAACTTTTATGTATGTTTTAAGTCTTGCATTCCCTCCACCTTTTTAAGGGATCCTGGTATTGAATGCTGGACTAAATCCATCAGGAAATCTGGCATTAGATCTTGGCTCCTGCTCTGTATATTCTTTTGTTTATTTCTGCAAGTTATTTTTCTTCAGAGCTCTTATTCATAAAGTAGGAGAATACTGCATGCTTTATGTTAACCTTATAACATGGCTGGGGGGTTCACGTAAAACGCTAGATACAGGCAGATTTAGACAAGGGGTGGAATCCTGTTATTTCTAGATGCATGGCAGTATTCCCAGGCCATGCAAGGGTCCTGGTCAAGGCGAAATCATAACCTGTACCTTTGAGACCCATAGCAATACTCAGCTATTCTGGGCATCTGGTTTAGGTGCTGCAAACTTTGTTTTTTTTTTTTTGGAGACAAGATCTCACTTTGTAGTTCAGGCTGGCCTTGAATTCACTATGTAAAAAAAAAATTATTTTTTTCACTATGTAGCGCAGGCTGACCTCAAACTTGAGGTGATCTTCCTGCCTCAGCCTCCTGAGTGCTGGAACTAGAGATGTGCTCCACCAAACCCAGGCTGTGCTCCAACCACCAAGACACAAAAGTGACATAAACATCACCACCCAAGTTAGGCCTGATGCTGACCAACATCTAAGATGATGGACCTTAAAACCTAAAGTAAATTCTCTGCAAACTTATCAGATTTATTCCTAGAAATGATAGAAATGGCTGTTTTTATTAAAAACGAAATAAAACTAAAATTCTTAAAAGCTGCTCCTCAGGCTCTATCTTCCTTAGCCGAAGTATCTTCTCGCCTGAGCCTCTGTTTAAAGCAAACTCACTACGGCCTAAAAGCATGATCAGATGTTGGTTCAGCACATCTAACGCGGCTTCCCGTCTTGAGACAAGACCTCCAGTCGGTCGGACACAGCACCGGAGCGAAGCTGCCGCAGTGAGGAGAAGACAGACAGTTAACCACTCCCACATCGGTCCACGTTCTCTGAAAACCCAGAGCTAAGCTCCTCAGACTTTACAGTTTACGGTTAGAGCCAGAAGGATCTAGCTGGTCACAGGTATTAAAACTAGACATTTGCAAACCAACTCATACACCATGTCATAAGAAATAAAATTTAAGAAGCAGTATTATATTAACAGACATGGAGTATCAGACTTGCAATATCATAATTCACGCAGAACATTTTTGAAAGTTTAAACAGAACCTTTAAAGAAACAAATTTAAACATTATCTTTTTTGTCTTTTACTGGAAACTACCACTGAAATGAAAAAAACCCTGCAAAATATTTAAATTAAATGTCAAGTAGAAATTTTATTTGCTTTCATGAGAACGTTCTTTCCTTCTTTCTTTTTAGGCACATCAGCACCTGCTTCCAGAGTCCTGTCCCGGAGTGGCTTTCTCCAGCACGCTGGCTGGGCCCAGGAACGACAGTGCTGGGCGCCGCCCTCCTGGGCGCACGGAAGGCGACGCTACTGAGCGTGCGCAGGGCACAGGGCCTCCACAGGGCAGTGAACCCCACTGTCCTGCAAAGGCCGTTGGCTGCCCATTTTTCTTTTTATCACGGCCATATTCTTTCCACAAAGAATCAGTCTTTAAAAATGCTTTTAGGGGTATTAATAGTCAATGTCTACACTATGAACAGTTTTCAGTAAGACAAGTGAAAGCTGCTTTTTACACATTTACAAATACTGATGACACCTACTGGTAGAAAATATATTCTACTTGACTATTGGGGAGTAGCTGGGCCTATAAAGTTGGTTGCTTTTCGTACTGATCGCGAAACCAGGAAACTTCCCCTTAAGTCTACTTAGGTTTCTTTTTCCAACCTTGTCTGCCTCCATGACTTGGAAATGATCATACCACGTTAACAACACTAAGAGACATGTCTGACTCGGGGTGTATCAGCATACTTTTATTCTGGTTTTTTAAAAAAATTTAATGGTGATACCTGAAAAACATATTTACCAACTATTCCCAAAACTTACTCATTCCCCATCCTTACTCTCACATCAGGGTATCCTTCACAAAAGGAAAATAAGGCGTTTTCCTGGAGGTAGCCACCAATGAAGACAATTGGTATTTTTTTTGAGAACTGGTATTTTGATGACAAGTTCTTTTCTGCACATTTGTAAACCACAGACATTTTTACTTTATACATAATAATAAGATTAAGCAAGTGAGGTTACCCAGTCCTTTAGCTGAACTACTCAAAAACAGTGATAGCAGAGAACTAGTTAGAACCAACAGGTATTGTCACTATTCTTTTTTTTGGTTCACTCCAATTTATTAATTAAATTGATCATGCTTTTCTTCCTTCCAAGATGAGTTTGAGGGGCACCAGCCTCACTCCACTCCTTAGTTAATGAAGTTGTGTTGAAACATCACTCCATCCACTCTAAGCCTCAACAACCTGAATCATATGCAGGTGCCATCCTGTTCACACTTAAAAAATGTCCAAGTGCCACCAGGGCCACAACACCTCCACGGCTCCAGGAAACAAAAACTGAAAATACTCAACTAACCTGAGGTATGGAGTCAACAGAAAAGTGCATTTGTGCTCATTTTGCAGAAAGCTCAGCCACTGTCCAGCGTCCTATTTATTGGTTTGGAGCAACACTTGTTAAGAGGCAACGACTCTTCGGTGCCTTGCTTTGGAACACGCGTAACTCCGTGAGCCAAGTGCACACGCTGAGCTGCTCCACAGGCTGTGGGTGAGTGAGCGGGACCAGGGCAGATGCACACCCGCCTCCACTTCCCCAGCTATGTGGTTCTGTCCTCACGGTGGGGACGGTGGGTAGCAGAGAGCTCCGTGATACACCAACAGCCCCACAGGGAGCTGTGTGATCGATCTTAGGTTCCATCTACGTGGCCTCAGCAAAGCTGTGTTCCAGTGAAAGCAACTGCTTCGCTAAGAATCCAAGCAGGGAGAAAGTGAAGGATGCTTTGGGCTCCAGCTGAACCAGACTTTAAGGTCAGTGAGCCATTTGCCAGAGAAACAACAGGAAGAAGGAAAGGTCGGAACACACGCGGGAGGACTCCCACACATTATACCCCAAGGCGCGAGCCAGTTCCCTGGAAGGGAAGCGTTCCAAGGCGGCTTCCTACTCACCGGGAGCTTAGTTCATCTGCGAATTACTCAGTGGCAGTCCCCCGCTGAAGGACACCACACACACACACACACACACGCACACGCACACGCCAGGTGACAGGTGGAGGTGCTGTGCAATGTCCTTGCTGCCAAACAGCTGCAAGACCACACCTGAGAACCCCAGGACCCCTCTCTGACTCCCATCCCCGGCAAGAGGGAACACCGGCTGGAAGGACAGCTCCTCCCTGGCATCCGATGCAGAAGGGAAGTCTCTCTGCGGGCTGTAGACGGAAGACCGACACCGGCGCCCCGCAGGGCGCCCTCGCACCCGGGAGGCAGGGGGTCCCTGCGTGACCCGCGGACAAAGCAAGGCAGGGCGAGGGAGGACGCGCGACAGGGAGCCCAGGGCGGCGAGGGGGCACAGCGCAGGGCCGGGGAAGGAGGAGGCAGGAGCCGGCAGGAGGCCCGCAGAGCCCGGCGGCGGCGCGCCCTACCTCGGCGTCCGTGGCCGGCGAGCTGGCGGGGGGCAGCTCCAGGCTGCAGGTCGCCCTCTTGAGGCTCAGGTAGAAGGGGTAGTCCTTGGCCACCATGGCGGCGGCCGGGCCTGCCCTCTGGGTGTCACCGCCGACCCCAGGCGACTGCAGAGCTCCCAGGGGAAGGGGCCCCAGCTCCACGGCGCGGCGGCACCGAGCCGAGACCGAGACCGAGACCGTGGCGGCTGCGGCTGCGGCGCGGGCGCGCTCGGCTCAGCGCGGGGCGGGGCGCAGGCTGGGTCCGCCCAGCCGGGGAGGCGCCAGGTGCCACCGCCCGCGGCGCCGGGACCGCTCTGCAGGAGCACCGAGGCCCGGTCGGGAGGAGGGCGCGGAAGGACGGCGGCCGGGCCGGAGGAGGGAGCAGCACCGCCAATCGCGCACGTGAAAAAGAGCAGCTATTCCAGCCTGACTTGCAGGCCAGCCTCTGTTTTTGTTTTTGTTTTGTTTTTTGTACCGGGGATCGAACTCACGACTGTGCGCTTGCAAGGCAGGCACTTATGCCGCTGAGCTAAATCCCCAGCCCTTCTATTTTTTTTTTTTTTTAATTTTTAAAAACTAGGTCTCGCGGTGAAGTTTACTAAGTAGGCCAGGCTGGCTTCAAACTCTTAGTAGTCCTCCTGCCTCAGCCTCACGAGTGCTGGCATTATACATGTTGCAGGTGTGAGCACTCCTGGCCAAAAAACTGTTTCCTAAAGAACGTCCCGAGTAAAAACAGTACAAACTGTAAAATGCACCGATTTGAAATGTGCAGTTCTCCAGGTTCCATAAAATTAAACACTATCATAACCACCTCCACAATCGGAATAAAAAACATTTCCACCACCTGCAGGGCCCCTCCAAACCCCCACCCACCAACTCTGCAAGAAAAAAACAAAACAAAAAAAACCCACCAGGCTGTCTGCCACTCAGAATGGCAACTGCACCAGAGTCTGCTTTCGGTCTAAGACGGTGCAGTAATGCTAGCGCGCCTGCGCTACAGGTGTTCTTTCTGGACACTGACGTGGTAAATGCCCACAGCTGCTTGTTGCTGTCCCGTCTGTAGGAGAAAAAGCGAAACTGGAAACAACTGGAGTGCTTAAATAAACCTTTCTCACTATGGAATACCACACAGTGAAAAAGGAGATGGATTTATGGGTGTGGCACGGGAAGACGCCAATGTACCGCGCACAGCTGAAAAATAACTGAAGAAGCCGGAGAGTCTTGTTCAGTGATAAGAGTTTGTGTTTAGCAAGGGTGAGGCCTCAGGTTCAATCCCTAAGCGGGGCCTGGGGGCAGGACGGGGGAGTACACTCAGGGCCTTCATGCTGAGCCTTTACTTATTATTATTTATCCATTTATTCATTTGACACGGGACCTTTCTAAGCCATTAAATTGTCCAGGCTGAGCTGGAACTTGCCATCCTCCTGTCTCAGCCTCCCAAGGTGCTGGGATCACAGCAGACCCAGCTTAGGACAGTGCCATTTACGTAGAACACAGCTAGAAAACAGTACCATAGACTGTTCTACAGAGACGTATTCGTAGGTAAATAGCATCAAATACTGCTTGGAAGAATCCCCATTTTACCCATTCCCTTGTGGCTTCGGAAAGCCACTTCGGATGAAAGGATATCAGAGCCAGTGGACAAAGGGAACTTTGAACTTAGAGTTAATACTTTTTTTTTTTTTTTTTTGGGTACCGGGGATCGAACTCATGACCTCGGGCTTGCAAGGCAGGCACTTAAGTAAGCCACTGAGCTAAATCCCCGGCCCTGAACTTAGAGTTAATACTTAAAAAAAAATTTTTTTTACCAGAAGGATGTATTTATGTATCACTTGGGAAATTAGAAATTATTTTTTTAAATATTAAAGTTATCATCTCCAGGGCTGGGGATTTAGCTCAGTGGCTTAAGCGCCTGCCCTTGCAAGCGCGAGGTTGTGAGTTCAATCCCTGGTACCACAAAAAAAAAAAAAAAAAGTTATCATCTCCAAAGTTGTTCTGTGATCTGTATGTTGACTTTTTCCCCCTGTGAAAACCATAGTGGTGGTCTGGGAGACAGTGTAACTCAAAAACACAGATGAGCCCTCTCTTTCAGCCTGAGCTGTGTGGATGAGCACCCTGGAGTGAACTCCCACCTCCCACAGCTTCCATCTCCAAGGGCGGCCGCCCAGCGCAGCCCGATTAACCAAGCAGCCAAAATGGGCCAAGGAGGCAAGGACCCCGCAGGCTTGACCGGCCACCCAGGCTCCACGCTACAGCACCCAGAGCTCTTCCTTCCCTTCCCTCGTCACAGATCCATTGTGTCCACTAGAAGACGCCGGCCACAGAGGGACAGACTGACCCCCATGGCGCTCTCCAGCTAGAAAACATACCGACAGCGCCTGGCGAAGGGGAGAGTTACCTGGCAAACCCCACAGCCTGGGAAGGGCTGCTCACTGAGGGGCACTCAGGCCCGAGCCAGGAGGGCGGGCGGCCTGCCGCAAGTCCAGGTCATAATCAAGCCCTAAGAAATGGGGTGACTTTAACCCCGAGACTAGATGCAGTTCTCACCGAGCTCATGCTGGTTGATAAGGAGGCTGCCAATTACATGTTCTCTTTCTCTTAATCTTTTTTTTCTCCGTTATTGAGGCTAGAACCTAGGTGCTCATGAATGCAAAGCAAGCAGTCTACGACGGGGCTATGCCCCTTAGGTCTGCGCATTCTGAAACAGGGCCTTACTGAGTCTCCAAGTGGCTCAGGCTGGGCTCAAATCCAACCCTCCAGCTTCAGCCTCCTAAGTAGTTGGGATTACAAGTGTGTACCAGTCTGTCCAGCTTGCATTTTTCTCTTAAAACACACACAAAAAATTCTTTGTTTTTAGATTTTTTACCTTCTTAAAAGGTATTGAGTAGGAGGAAGACAAGATGGCGGACTGGTAGGTAGCAGGAGAGAGACCCTCTCTGAGAGAGACAGCTCAAATGCCAGAATAAAATACCCTGAGAGACCCAAACAAATAGAGATGGACTCTCACAACCCAAGAAAAAACTAAAGTGCAAAAAACTGCTCGAATATGAGGTCCTGGGACTACCATTAGAGAAGCTAAGATCAGCGAGCACGGCGCCCTCCTCGAGCCACCTGAATTCCTGCCTGACCTGAACAAGCGATCCGAACCATAGCAACTGGCTTGAGCCGCCGGAGCGCAGAGCTGAACAGCCCTGCGTGCAGCTCGCCTGGACCAGCCCTGCACTCAACCCACCCAGAGGCACTGTGAATTCCCACCTCAGCCGAGCTGAAGTCAGAATTTGGGGAGCCCTGCAGTTCGTGGGGACCGGCATCAACATGCGGTGAGTGATGGGAATAAGACCCTCCCACGGGAAAGGGGAAACTGACTGGACGACATGTTGGATTTGGGCAGGACAGCCCTAACTCCATAAGGAAGTGGCTTCAGCTGGTTGCTCCCCTCGCCGATCGGATTGGTGGAATCTGCTTGGACTAGGCCGCGCCCCTGAGATCAGTGCACACTGACACAGTGAAGGCCTGCAAAGGTTGACTGGCCCAGAAGGGAGGAGCTAGCGCACACTGCCCGAGGCTGAACGCTAATCTCTGATAACCTATTGAAGAGGCTTAAAGCTCCTAGCTGGCGCCCTCTAGAGGAGGCTTAACCAACAAGAAAAGGGTCTGGGCATTACACTGTACACTTGTATGGAAGGAATCAAAAACATGACGAAAGGGAGAAATAAGAAACAACTCCCAGCCCCCAACCCTGAGAACATTGATCCAGGAAAGGTAAATACAAAAGAGATTGAGGACAGCAAAAATGCAACATCAAACACAGCGTTAGCAGACATAAAGAGATATATTCAGGACCTAGTAATCGGGACCAAAACTGAAATATTAATTCAAATTAAACAAGAGATAAGTAGATTAATAAAAGAAGGGCTGGGCACCTCTCAAGAAGACACAGACAGAAGAATGGAGGAACACAAATGGAGAGAAAAATTTAATGAAGAATTCAGAAAAAACCTAGAATTCATGAAGCAGATTCAAAGAGATTATCAGGAAACTAAAGACTCC